>JABUQX010011350.1:42500-54425 GCA_015478945.1 Trachelipus rathkii | reverse complement strand
CGATGATTAAATTCAGGTGATATTTTTTACTCAGCTACTTTCATGGGTGTTTATTTTTTTTTTATTTTTTAGCTTTTATTTTATTTTATTTTATTTTGTTATTTAGTTATTTTATTTTATTTTATTTATTTATGTTTTATTTTATTTTTTTATTTTATTTTTTTTTTTTTTTTTTTTTTTTTTTTTTTTTTTTTTTTTTTTTTTTTTTTAAAGGCACAATTGTGACTTGACGTCAGCCCATTTTGTTTTATATAAGCGTTTTGTGTATCATGCGTCGGGATGAATCGCAATTTCATCGTTCGTCGCGTTCGTCGGGATGAATCGCAAATTCATCGTCGCGTTTGAATCGGTCGCATGTCCATCGTCGTTGTCGCGTTTGTAATTCGTCGCGTTTTTTTACAAGTTCTCGCGGAGTCCGGTCGCATTCGTAGCAAAGAAACCAACGCACAAGAACCGTGCTAACGTAGAAACAGGCCAATTAGCTAAGGTGTACTTTTCGACTTCGTTGTAATATTTATTGATTTTAACTTGGAAACAACGAGATTCAAGGCCAATTATATTTTTACGAAAACACTTTCGTTTTTTTAGTTAAAACTTATACCAAGATATTTTATTGGATCTCCGAGAACCGCACTATATTTTCAAATTCATCTTTCACATATATTATATTATATATATATATATATATATATAGTTATTAATATGAGATATATATTATATATATATATATATCTATTATATATATATATATTTGTTATAATATATATATATATATATATATCTATATATATACCTATATATATATAATACGCTTTTATGCAAAAGGAATTATTTGGTTTTTTTAAAATATTGTAAAAGGAATATTGTTTCATCAAACTGGCCAGGTCTGCAATGTAACTATATTCTTTACAGCTCCTGTACAAGAGCTTCCTCTTCACCCATAAGGTGCAAAAGGCTTTCTAAATAAATAAGGAAATTCGAGTTTTTCAAAAAACTCCATGCCCTTATTAATCTTCCCAAATAACTATTCATAATTAACATAGCCTGAAGTTATAATACATAGCTTTTCAAATTTATAATAAAAATAATTTAACATATTTTTAATTAAATAAAATAAAAATATTTATTTAATATTTATACAGAATATAATAAATATTTTTCTCCGAGGGGCTAACTAATATAATTTATTTATTAACTAGTCCAATTTATTTATTTCATTACTGTATAATATAGTATTATATATATATATAGTATATAATATATATATTATTTATAATATATATTATATATATATATATATTATATATATAATATATTAGTATATATAAAATGCTATCTGGCATCCTCTCTGAAATCCTGAACACGCCTTCCTCTCTCGAAGAGTTTTTATATTTTTCGTTTTAAATGTTTCGCACAGGATATTGTACATATAGGAGTTAATTCATAATATACAATTTAAACTTGTAAATAAATACATTTATAACATTTACAATATTTTATAATGTATTTGATATGGATATACTTTCTCTAATTCATCTAAACCGATTTCGAAGACAAACGTGGAATCATTATTTTTATCTCGTTTGTGTATGCATTATGTAGCACACGGGGTTGTGGCGTATGAAAAAAACAAATATCTAATAATACAAGAAAAACCAAAAAAACTGGTTTTTCAGACGTGACGTTACATGCAACACATATAACAGGACAATATAGGAAATAGAAATTTTTTTATAAAAATACCTGCCGGTGCTCTGTGCCTAAATAGCCTACAAGTTCAATTTGAAATTATTATTACCACATTAATACAAGGAGAAGTTTTGTTCCATAGGCTAATCTATATATATATATTATATTAGTATATATATAATATAATATATATATATATATATTATTATATAGTATATATTATATATATAATATATATAGTATATATTATATAAGGTGTGTTCAATTAGTGTTCTATGAGTATTAGATGAGTGCCAAGTGAGTGCAATGAGTGTTAAGTGAGTGCAACATAGTGCCAGAGTGAAGTGCCACATGTAGTGCCAACTGAGTGCTAACTTTTTTCAAAGAAGCCTTTTCTAAGCCTCCTTGAGCTAAATAGTAACTAATATGGGTGTCTACCCTAGGGTAATAAGGTATGAGGAATTGAGTGGTGTATATTACAAGTTGCTAGGAAGCTTCCTAGTATGAGTTAGCATTTTTCTACATGATCAGAATACAGCACACACCACACACACACACACACCCATATTGTGACACACCCACACACCAGCTTATAGGCACTTACACTCGCCCATAGGCACTTACGCAAACCTATAGACACTTGCACTCATACACACACTACACACACACACACACGACGCATACTACACCATACAGAACACACTAATGTCACTTTATACAACTTCGGTCTATTATCCTTTTACACTAATTAGGCATACTACACATGGCAACTTATATCACCCAGGCATAGCACACTTACACTTACTCCTCACACCCCACAGTCCACTTACACTTACACTCACCCCCAGTTACATTTACACTTACACTCACACCCACACGATATTTTCGATGTCCTTAACTTTTGATGTCTCCTATAAATGAATGGTTCAATTTTGTATTGTTACTCTAGATTTTTGATTGTTTCAGCTTCTGAAGGCTTCTCAAACCTCTCGTTATCTTGTTACTTCATATATTTTTTTCACGATAATTATTTCTTTATATTTTAAATGTACACTCTCTTTATATATATATTAATGTTTTAAAATTTGTATGTAAGAAAGAAAAATTCAGAGTGTCTGATCTATAATCATTTAATTGTCCTACGATTGTATGAATTTATCGTTAACAAAAACATATACTTTACATACCTTAAAGCAGTAAATTCAGTAAATCAATAGATGTTGTTAACCTACACCTGAAGGTGATTAGTATGCTTTGTTTTACTGCTTTTTCTGCTTTAACTTTCTGCTTTAACTTTTTAATTTTCTGCTTTACCGCTTTAATCTTTCTGCTTTACTGGTTTTAACGTTTCTGCTTTAAAACGTGCTTTAACTTTTCTGTTTTACTGTTTTAAACTTTCTGCTTTACTGCTTAACTCATATGTTTTTACAGCTTTAACTCATATATTTATTAACTTACGTACCTTAAAGCATTAAAATCAGTGAAAATCAATAGAGGTGTTACATACCCCCAAAGGGCATAGTATGCTTTTGTTTTACTGTTTTAAACTTATGTTTACTGCATTAACTCATATTTTTACTGCTTTAACTCTTAAATGTAATAAAATTAAAGACTAAAGCATTCTATCACAGATAAATCAATTGGTATAAGAGGTGCTACTGATCATTCAAAGGGATTAGTACGCTTTTGTTTTTACTGCTTTACTGTTTTAACTCACTGTTTTACTGCTTAAACATCATATGTTTTGTTACTGCTTTTAACCCCCCTCCTCAGAATAAAATATTGCTAATTAAAGCATTACTGTACCTTAAAGGCAGTAAATCTAGTAAATCAATAGAGGTGATACCTAGCATCGAAAGGGAAATAGTATGCTTCTGTTTTAACTGCGCTTTACTGCTTTAATCTCATGTTTTAACTTGGCTTTTAAGCTCATGTTTAAGCTGCTTCACTCATATTGCATACTCTCTAATGTAATAAGGTGTTTATCTATATATTATATATATATATAATATATATATATATATATATATAATATATATATATATATATTAGTATATTATATATAATATATATATATTATATAATATGATATATATACATATTTCTGTTTTAGTGTTTTACGATACTTTATCAGCATAGTAGAAGAAGAAAGAAAACTATGGTGCAAATAATCAAAAACGTGGGCCAAAATACACTATAAGAGGAGATGTCGATCCTGTATCAGAAACCGTGCTCGTAGAAGTAGTCGAAGAGGTTGAATTAGCGGAAGCTGTGGGTGCCTATGAAAATGCAGTCGATGCTGATGATGACCGAAGACAGAATGCTGTCAAACCATGCAAAAGGGTAAGTGATGTTAAATTATTATTATTATTATTATTATTATTATATTCATTAAATTAATGGCCCCGAGATAATATTGTAATTAAATGTAAGTCTATATATATTATATATATATATTATATATATACATATATCTCTATATATATATATATTCATGATTTTAACAACATTGTAAGGTTGGTTTGAACCCGACCGAGAACGAAATACCCCTTCCTGTACCAGTGAACACTGATGGCGATGCTCTTGATATATCGACGGATAATGATGAGGAATATGTGCGAACGCTACTTGAAGTTGAGAGAAAGATGAACTTATTTCTTCTTAATCCTCAAGCTATTGATAATAGGATTCGGCCTAGAGTAAGTTTCTTAAGCGTTATTATATTCATAGCCCTATACAAATAGATATTATATATATTATAGTATAATATATATAAATAATATATAATATATATATAATAATTATATATATATATATATATAATAGGATGATGATATATATTAGTAAGTATAGTATATTATAGTATATTATATATTATATAATATAATATATATATACAATATACTTTATCAATGCTATTTCATTACAGTGTGATAATATTTGGTACTGCCAGTACCCCTTGTGTCAACAAAGTCGGAGGTGGCCGGGATGCAATTAGGCCTGTTAAGAGAAGACTGTTGGCTGAGCTTGAACGTCGCAAACGTCGCCAATCAGACTTAAACACTGAGGCACCCAATGAATCTCCAAATACACATGAAGAGCCCCCCTCCCCCTTATCTGAAACGAATATCCCAACTTCGGAATCTACGGTAAGTTATGATCTAATTATTCTATATATTACTGAAAAATATTACTGAAAAATGCTGTTACATAATAGTATGTATTCGATTGTTTATGTATTTTCATTCTTTTTCTCCTTTCAACAGAAATCATCTGCAACCGCTTGCCGTAAACAATCAGACTTAAACACTGATGCACCCAAAGAATCTCCAAATACACATGAAGAGCCCCCCACCCCCTTATCTGAAACGAATATCCCAACTTCGGGATCTTCGGTAAGTTACAATCTAATTATTCTATATATTACTGAAAAATATTACTGAAAAAAAAATATTGTTACATAATAGTATGTTACACAGTTGTTTATGAATTTTCATTCTTTTTCCAGAAAAAAGCAAAAACGGAAAGGGAATCCGGACGGATTGTAGATCGACGGGGCTTGTTGCGGGTCCTCACGTGTCGAGGTATGTTCATATGACTGAGGAGGAGGTTGAATTGAACCGAACTACACTTTCTCGACACGAGTTGTTAAAGGTAACACCTGAAGATCTAACGCGTCACTCAGGACTCATGCGGACCACCGCCGCTACAGAGTACGTGTTCGACACCAGAGGATCCTTTAACGGGCACTCGCGATCATTAATGACGTACTAAGTAGCATGTCCATCACAGTGTGATAGAACAAGGTAAACGAGGAACAGTGGTATATCGGGAATATACCCTCGTGCAGGATTCCTTTTTAACGGATAGGATATGGGAGGCCATTCCATATTGACGAATTCCTCATGAAGAGATTTCTCGACCAAATCTGGCTAAGTATTTGTCGGACCGTTTCCTAGAACTCTTTCAGTCTGTGACCCAAGCCTGTTGGAGTGATTTCATTGTAGATGTTCAGATATGTCACAATCCGGAGGGTAATGGGCCCATTGACCCTTCTTCGGTAAACTTTATATGAACTTTATACACCCTTACAATAATACAGTACACCTTGGTATAAATAACATGAATAGGTCAATAACAACCAGTGTAGGATGCGGATTCCGAGCTATAGCTGCATGCTATAAGCTCCATCCACTCATGTTAACCTAAAAGCAGGCCAAGTCTGCCCCTAAAAAAAAATTTTTTTTCCCTAACGATCTACATGAAATAGGTATAGAGAGCAGATCGATGCGGGTTGACTTATGAAGTTCCCCTAAAGGCTGAGGATTTTGCCGTACTAGAGCGGAAATTACAGTGCTGGAATATTTTTGTTTTTTACTAAAGATGAGAACGGTAAACTCGAGATAATTGTTTAAACCACACGAGCAGAATAGGGACTTACTCTCTTTGTAATAGGAATATGATTCTCGAGGAAACCCATTATTTATTATCCTTTTCCCTGGAGCTAATCAAGAATAGCTCTAGGCAGACGTAGTTTCCTAAGAAATGTGCATGCCTCCTGTTTTTTGCCATCAGTTGTGTATAGCTTCACTGACCATGTTAATTTAATCCATTTCAAAACGAATGCAACTGAATACAGATGTGGGCAAGCTTAACTTACGTAAATGTAAAGAAAAAGAGGCGATACATCTTCGCTTTTACATTGTGATAATTGGCAATCGCGGATTTCTATAATGAGGATTGCCTTGAATTGCATAAAGACCTCACCTGCAAGTACCTTAACGTGTGTACCTTATGCGATAATGAGATAGTAGCTAATAAATAAAGGAGAAACACCACACGACCTGGTCAATGTACATATTAAATGTGGAATATCGTGCGACTGTGAAGTTATGGAAAATAGAGGGCGATAATCATCCAATTTTATGGAGAGAAAAATCAAAGGTTCCAAACAGATAAAAGCTTTCGCCAAGCGTAAGCCCACCTTTACCTTCTATTATGATGTCGAAACCTATAATCATAATAAGCGTGAAGAGGAAGGAGGACGCACAAAAACTGACATGCTCCCTTATATTCTAGTGAGTATGTTAGTATGCAATAACTGCGGGGAGGAGGAAATAGACAATTCATCACCGTGTGAGACTTGTGGAACTGTCCGAACTGAAATATTCAAACTGAATCTGGAAGCAACAGAAGAGTATGAGAAGTGTCCCGTCGATCTATTTCTCAACTATATATTCAGATTTGCGGAAAAACACAAGAAGTCAAACATACTAGTTGCGGCTCATAATGGCGGTAAGTTCGACAATCAGTTTGTTTACAGCAAACTGCTTGCCCGACCTACCGTCCATTCCATATCTTCCAACCCTGTGAAGCGCGGAACCAAAATAATAACTATGACAGCTAACCACAATATCCATTTTAAGGACACGTTAATGTTTATGCCTTGCGCCTTGAAAAAACTACCTAAGTGCATGGGCATTACAGGTGAACTTTCTAAAGGATTCTTTCCTTACCGTTTTCTTACCCTCGAGAATATAAATTACAAGGGAAAAATTCCGGATAAGGAAACCTTTGAGACACATCGCATGTCCGACAGTGAAAAGGCTGATTTTGAACGCTGGTATCAAACATTTAACAATAAGGACTACGATATCATGAAGGAATGTACAACGTACTGCGTTCAAGATGTTAATATTCTTCGTCAATCCTTCGAGAAATTCAGGGGAATCTTCCTTAAGGATCATAAAGTTTGACTCCTAACTTGATTGCTCTATCCATTGCTTCGCATTATGTTTCATGGTATAATAAAATGCATTTTCATTCCTGAAAATACTCTGGCCATATAAGGACGTTACTATTGATTCAAACTACTCGTATGGATGGTGTGAATGGCTACATTCATGAGCTGTATATCAGGGTCAGCGAAGTCGAACATGCAAGGTAATGGTGGCGAGCGTAAAAATTTAAAATCAAAAACAGGTATCTAAGACCTGACGGCTACGTTGAAATTCCAGCTGAAGACTACATGCCCTTTGACCTTAATGAGTTCTTATCGTCCCGCCAACTCAACGTTAATGAACAAATGATAGAACTGAATAACAGACGACCCCCTCCTCCAACTGGTACAGCAATGAAGAAGATCGTCTTACTCTTCCACGGCTGTGTATTTCATGGGCACCAAGCATGTAAGAAAGGTTTAGAAAGTCTCCATGGCGTGTCAAGTCTTGATAGGTACAGTAAGACCATGAGACAAGAAGCGGATTACAAGTCACAAGGGTATGAAGTAATTAGAATATGGGAATGCGAATGGACGAAAATGAAAAAAGAGTGTGAGGTCACTGTTGTAAACACCAACGACGAAACACGAACTGAGAAGCTAGGCAGATACGTGCAGTCAATTGGAAATGAACTTGCAAATGCGAAACTAGAGGTAGGGGAAGCCTTGTACGGAGGCCGTACAGAACCCTTCGTCTATTACTTTCCACCGACAGAAGGCATTCAATTGAAGTACCTAGATTTCACTTCATTGTATCCTTTTGTCCAGAAAACAAAACCCTTTCCAGCAGGGGCACCCACGAAACTCGTAGGTAGGGATCTTCCTACCATAGAAAAGTTCGTCGAAGAAATGAATTCCACTTATTTCGGTCTCTCGTATGTTTCCGTGTTACCTCCTAAGAATCTGTACACTCCTGTTCTGCCTGCACGACATGACAATCGGCTAATATTTTCACTTTGTAGAACATGCAGCGCATGTGGCTATGAAGGCAAATGCAGACATACGGACAATCAACGTATGTTAAAAGGCGTATACTGCAGTCCTGAGCTGGAATTAGCTGTAAAGAAAGGCTATGAGATTAAAAAGATCCATGAAATATGGAAATTTACACCTTCAAACGACATATTTGGCAAATACGTTGAAACATTCTTGAAATGGAAAACTGAGGCTTCGGGTTTACCAGATGGAATAACCGATAAAGACTGTGAAGAATTCCTTCAATACCTGCGAGATTTCAAGGACATTGAGGGTGTAACACTTGATCCAGCCAATATTAAAAGTAATCCTGGAATGCGTTATATAGCTAAACTACTTCTCAATTCATTGTGGGGAAAACTAGCTCAACGTATTCCAAAGAATGAAGACATCGCGTCTGCATGAGCTATGCACAGGTCTGGGAATTAATGAAGAGAGCTGATCTTGAGGTGAGAAATATCATTGTAGCGGATGATAAACATATAGTTGAAGTCACACACACTGCCTTCACTAATAAAACAGCAAAGGCGACGAATGTAGCTGTTGCATCCTTTACCACCGCTTATGCTAGGGTGGAACTATATAATCTCCTCGATTCTCTAGGTCAACGCGTGCTTTACTGTGATACCGACAGTTGTGTCTTCACAGCCCGTAAAGGTCAATATATTCCTGATACTGGAAAATTCTTAGGAAACCTGACGGATGAAATAGGGCCTGGAGATATAGCTGATAGTTTTGTGTGCACTGGCCCTAAATCCTACGCCATTCGGATAAAGAAGAATGACTCAAGTTATGCTTACATCTTAAAAGCAAAAGGATTAACTTTGAACAAAGACACCGAACACATAGTTAATTTCCAAGGCATGGCGAAGATTAACTTCGATAAGATGATTAAGGATGTCGAAAAAACTAAGAATCGTGATTGGATGGTCTTAAACGATGACAATCACTTCTACAATATGATCAAGGATACAGACGTAACAGCATTAGCTGTTACTCAAATGATGAGTGAAGATGATGAATCTTCACTTCACAAAGATATCCATAATCTAGATAACTCCGATCAACCACATGTAAATAATGCTAACCATTACCGCGAAGTTAAGGTTCCTGATATGAAAATGCGGGCCGATAAACTAGGAAATGTCATTTTAATCAACGGCATAAAAAGGTTTCGCCATACAGCAAATAAACGGAATCTTGTTCTAGGTAGTGCCCGCACTGTAGCACAGGGATATGATGGAACGTTAATTCCATTGTGTTAATTTCAATGTATAATTTTGATATATGTATATTTAATTTCAATGTATAATTATAATATATGTATATACTGCTAAAATAAAATATTTATTTGTATTACTCTTTCATTACCATTTTTATTTTTCTGGGTTGCCATTTATTTCTATTTTATTTATCTGTGTTTGCCAATTTAAATTGTTTTAGTTTATCTGGCTTGCCATTTAATTGATTTTATTTTTGATTTACATATCATTTAAGGCGAACATGACGTGTAAAATGTCATTGTCTGATGTGTGTGTGGGGTGTGTGTGTGCGTGTGGGTGTGTGTGTGTGTAAAGTGTGTAAGTGTATATGAGTGTAAGTGTATATGTGTAGTAAGTGGTCTATGGTGAGTGTAAAGTGTCTATGGGAGGTGTAAGTGTCTATGGGTTAATGTAAGTGTTGTGTGTGTGTTTGTGTGTGGTGTGTGTGTGTGTGTGGTGTGTGTGTGTGTTAATATATATATATATATGAGTAAATGCACTAGAATAAATAGTAATAATAATTAATACATAAAAGTGTGAGTCAAAGCAGTAAAACATATGAGTTAAAGTCAGTAAAACATGAGTTAAAGCAGTAAAACATGAGATAAAGCAGTAAAGCAGTAAAACAAAAGCATACTAATCCCACCATTGGTGTTAGGTCACACCTCTATCTATTTACCTTGATTACTGTTTTAAGGTATCGTAATGTTTATAAATATATTGATTAAAGCAGTAAAACATATAAGTTAGAAGCATAAAGGGCAAAAGTTAAAACATAAAACAGACAAGTTAAAGCAGTAAAGGCAGTAAACAAAAGCACATACTATTCCTTTGATGCTAGTTAGCACCTCTGTTTGATTTAACTGATTTACTGCTTTAAGGTACGTAATGTTAATAAATATATGAGTTAAGACAGTAATACATATGAGTTAAAGCAGTAAAGACATGAGTAAAACAGTAAGAGCAAAAGGTTAAAGCAAGAAGCAGAAAGTTAAGCAGTAAAGCAGTAAAACATGAAAGCCCATACTAAATCGCTTCAGGTGTTGGTCAACAACCTCTATTGATTACTGATTACTGCTTTAGTATGTAAATATATTGTTTTAATAAATATTTTCGTACAATTGTAGAAAATAAAAAATGATTATATATCAGACACTCTGGGATTTTCTTCTTACATACAATTTTAAGAAAAATTGTATAATTCACAAAAGTATTATCGTAAAAAATCAATGTTAATAAATACTGTTTTAAATTAATAGGCGTAATGAAGTTACAGTTTTTAGGTTTGGCGAAAATGTTTTTTTTAATATAAATGTTTAAGTATGAAATAAAAATGAATATCATAGTATAATTTGAATAGTTTACATGATATCATATTTTTAACGTTCACGCGGGGAATATTACGCCTGAGCGCAACGCGGCGGGTGGGACACAAGGGCTGAAACGCGCAGAGGTTCTTTGTGCGAGGTTCTTTTGCTAACGAATGCCGACGGGACTCAGCGGAACTTGTTAAAAAACGCGACGATTAAACGCGACAACGACGATGACTGCGACGATTAACGCGACTCCACCCCGACGAATTTGCGATTCAACGCGACGATGAATTTGCGATTCATTCCCGACGAATTACAAAACCTTTATAAAACAAATTGCAGAACGCAAGTCAACAAGGTTGTTGCCTTTTAAAAAAAAAAAAAAAAAAAAAAAAAAAAAAAAAAAAAAAAAAAAATAAATAAAATCTAAAAAAAAAAAAAAAAAAAAAAAAAAAAAAAAAAAAAAAAAAAAAAAAAAAAAATAAATAAAAAATAAAATAAAATAAATAAAATCAAAAAAAAAAAAAAAAAAAAAACACCCATGAAGGTAGCTGAGTAAAAAATATCCACCTGATTAGCGATTGTGCTCATCGCTGGTCAGGTGGTAAGCACGACCGGAATGACCCTCCTACTACTTTGGTTGTATAAGACTATTTGATTCTATAGAATAGTAATTCAATCACAAAATTGGTAACTAGAACAGTACAGTATAACACTAAAATAGTTGCAAGTGAGAATGAGCGCTATCATTATTTATTGATGGATTTAGTCTAGCTATCCGAATTAATTGATTTTAAAATTTTCAAATCAAGTTGCTGGTTGGTTTATGAAAGAATCGTGAAGTTAGATAGACTTATGTGATGATTTTTAGTGAAACTATAGTTTCTAATGCAGGAAGGGGGTGGAG
>JABUQX010011350.1:0-35000 GCA_015478945.1 Trachelipus rathkii | reverse complement strand
TATTCCAACTCCTCCACAATCCCCAACTTCTTTATGCCAAATATTGTAATTTCTTCAAAAGATTAATTCTTGACTCTCTGAGCTTAACGCTAAGAACTTGTATGGTCCTGATGGTCTTCCTCCTGTGGTCCTCGAAACTTGTGCTTCCGAGCTTGCACGCTGCCCTATTAAACTATTTTGTTCTTGCCTTTCAACTTCGACCTTCCCATCCTGCTGGAAATGTATACTCCTTCAACCCATGCTGAAAAAGGGAAACCCTCCTAAGCCTCAAACTATCGTCCTATCGCTTTAACTTCTGTCCTTTCTAAGATTTTTGACTCTATTCTTGACAGGAAGATTTGGGACCATCTCAATGCTTCTAATTTTTTTCTTTTCGCCAGTACGGTTTTCATAAGAAATGCTCTACTGATGATCCTTCTCTTTTTTCTGATTCTTGGTTTTCTGCTATTCGGCATTTCGATGAATCTTTTGCTGTGGCTCAAGACATTTCAAAAACCTTCGATAGAGTCTGGCACAAAGCTTTGATTTCCAAACTTCCCACTTTCGGTATCTATCCTTCTCTCTGATTTCCTTTCCGGTCGTTCTATAGCAGCTGTTGTGGACGGCCACCGTTCATCCTTTGAAACTATAAATATTGGTGTTCTGCCTTATTTCCAACTTTTTTTCTACTTTTCCTTTTTCCTTTTTTTCTATTACTTCTTCACCTATCTACTCGTATGCTGACGACTCCACCCTTCATTATTCCTTTCATTCTGAATGACATCCTTCCCACCAGAAACTTTGATGCAACTAACCTCTGATATTTCTCGAATTTTTAACTGGAGTATTGAGAAGTTTTCTTTCAAAACCTCAAGTTCTTAGTTTCTTCATCTTTCTACTAGTCATAATCTTCTACACAACTATAACATTTTCTTCGAAAACACACAACTCAAACCATCGTCTGTCCTTAATATTTTGTGTTTCTTTTCTTGATAATTTTAGTTGGAAGAATTACATTACTTCTCTTTCTAAACAAGCTTATTAGAGGTTGGGTGTTCTGAGACGCCTTCAGAATTTCTTCCCGCCATTCCAGTTGCTCGCTCTTTATAAGGGTGTTTTTCACCCCTGTGTAGAGTATGCCTCGAACATCTGGTGTGGTTCCACTCGCACAACTCTTCTTGAAAAGGTGGGTTCTAATGGTTTTCGTCTATATCAACTCTCCTGTTTACGCTAACTCTATCCAGTCTTTCTCTATCCGTCGAATTGTTGAGTCACTCTCTTTATTCTAACGCTATTACAATGAACACTGCTCTTTTGAACTTTTCAGCCGCACCTTCTTCCATTGAGAAGGGCTCTTGCAACACTAGTTTCAACATAGTTACATCATTTCTCTGTCCAACTCTCTTACTCCACACCTAACCATTATGCTCAATTTTACATGTACTCTACTGGTAACGTCTGGAACACACTTCTTTATCTATTTTTCTTACTTCCTTTGACATGCAGACTTTCAAAAGCCGTGGATCGGGACATGTGGACCCTTAAATTGACAATCTATCTGCTATTTCTCAACTCTGGTGGAATTTTATGTATACATTTTGAAATTTACAATCTGAAATTTTGATGGAGGCCTTTGGAATTGTTCTTCTGTAGATTGTTATGTAAATTTGTCCTTTTGTAAAGGAATCAAATTCAGAACTATTTTGAAAATATTTTTTTGAAATTATATTTTGAAATTTATGGAAACAATATTGCTTTCTCGATTTAATAAGGATACGAAATTTTATTTTGAATATTTCTTTCCTGCAAACGGCTGTCTGAGCTTTTGCTTTTGAAATTGCAATTCTGATTTGAGATGAATTATTTCTTTTTTAATCAAAACTCTTTCTGAAATTAATCTTCTGAATTTGGTAGTCTAAGGTTGACTTCTAGAAAGGTCCTTTAAGATTGGTCTTCTGAAATTTGCATTCTTAAAAGTTGGACCTTTGAAATTTTCTGTTATAACTGATCTTCTGGAATAGTTCTTCAGAAAGAATCCTCCTGAAATAATTTTAAAATAAGTTCTTTTAAAATTGTTTTCCTGAAATTGATTTTCTAAAATTTTTCTTTGAAACTTGTCTTCTTAATTTTCTTTTTTTTTTTTAGTTCCTCAGAAATTATCTTAATGAAATAATTAATTCAAAAGAGCACTTCTTAATACTCTATAGAAACAGACCTTTTAAAAAAGTTTTTCTAAATTAGTCTCCCGAAAATTTTCTGCCAAAAGTGATCAGAAATTATATTTTTGAATTTAGTTTTCTGAAAATATCACTCTGAAATTGTATATCCTAGATTAGCATGTTGAGACCCAATCTTCAGCTAATAGTCAACATAATTAATCTTCAGAAATTTTTTTAATTTTTTTTTTTCAAGTAGTTCTGAAATTGATCTTCTCAAATTTGTCTTCTAAAATTTATCTTCTTCAATTAGTCATTCAGAAATCCTACACTTCATTCTGCAATTATTTTCTAGCACACTCGAAGTCTCCAGAGCTCGGCATTTGTTTGCATCCTTCTCTAAGCCAGTACGCTTCACTTAAACCTAGCAATAACCACATGGAATTTTTACTATTGCCTCTCAATGCATTTTCTGGTTTTCTAACTGATTTAACGTTCTAACAACGATATTCCTACTGTAGTATGTTTGTGTAAGTAGCTTGCAAACTGTCAGATTCATTTACTTTACCGGCAAAGAGCTGTACTGAGCTATTGTCAGTTGACGTCCCTTTAACTCCATTATCGTTATACTTATCGAGTCAAATCATGATTTTCTTAAACGAATAGGTAGTGAGGTCTCTATTCTTTCCCATAACACACTTGTAAGCTTATGACCTAGACTTTGACTGAATATCTAATCTGCAGAGCACAGATGAGTTCTGATTCAGATATTTCTTTCTCCTTGCCTTTGTCTGAAAAGGTTTCAACTAAAAGAAGAAGAGTGTTTTGGGAAGGAAAAAAATATTTAAAATTTGTTGTAATGTGTACATTAAAATTTCTTCAGAAGGATAGATAGACATAGGCCAACAGAAAAGCAACAGCAACGTTTTTGGGTTTAGGTTTCCACCAATTATTTCACTAATTTTTTTTTAATATATTATATATATATAATATAATATATATATTATTATATAATATAATTATATATATATAATATATATATATATATATATATATATAATATATATATAATATATATAATATATATATATATTAAACAAAGATTAAAATGAAACATTTAAATCAGCTTCCTTTCTTTATAACAAGAAATGGATTTTTATTTTAAAGATCTTTGAACGTTTAAAGTTTTTTTTAATGATATTTATTGTAAAGATTTTGTTTAAAATTAATTAATAAGCAAAGTTTCTTCCTTGACTGGACTTTGAAGAAGCAAATTTCTAGAATTGCATAATATGTGCAAATTTAGTGTAAATTATTATATATATTATATATATATATATATATTATTAATTTTAATTATTATAATAATATTTAATAATTAATTAATTATTAATATATATTTTATAATATATATATATATATATATATATATATATATATATATGCGTGAATTTGTTTATAATTACATTAGTACTCAATACGAATAAATATAATATCAATCGAATACTAAATGTAACTATCAAATTTAAATTTTCATATGTAAATTTATTTTAGGTAATTTCTTGCTTCAAGATAGAAAACGAAATAAATATTTTTTTCTGGAAACAGCTTTTAATAAAGACTATAAACTAAAACTTATATAGTAGTAATTGTAAAAGCTTTAATAAATCTCCATCTTTTCAGTCGTGGTGAGTCGGGAAGGAATGTTTTTGGAAGATGGTCAGGATAACTTTCTTTGCAGAAGAGATTTCAAACCAGAAAAAAAAGAAATCTGTAAGCTATATAAAAAAAATTCTTGTTGGAAAGTGTTCAAAATAGTGGAAGAAAATAGTAAGAAATAAGAAGGAATTATTGTAGATAAATCCTTATTGTTTGCAAAGAAACAAAGTAATCGAAGAGGAGAAGCTGAAAACTAAGGAGAAATTCTGCACTAATTCAAAAACTGATTCTGAAAACCGAAAGTAAGTTAACATTAGAAAAGAGATAATTAGCTGATTTTAGAGGTAATGAAACAAATAATTAAATAGAAATAAACCGTAGTTGAATTACTAAAACCACACCAAAAGATAGAGGTTAAAGTGTGTAACTAATAGTCTCGATTGTGAATACTTACTTAGGAATATATAAGGTTGAAAAAAGATGAGATTTGATATATGGAGAAAAAAAAAGAATAGCGAGATTTTGAGATATGGAGAAAAATGACAGATTTAGCAGTGGAATTGCAAAAGTCTTGTTAATTGCATGTAAGAAAAATGATTGAACAGCAGGGTTATTAACAATTAGGATGGTAAGTATTCATGATATTAATAATATATAATATAATTACATAAATATATAAATATATATAATATCTATATATAAATATATTATATATATATATATATATAATATATATCAATATATATTTAAAAATTAAACTTACCAGAGAATTCAGTGTGTTATACCACAGATCTTTACCCAGCGTGACTAATTTGTCTTTGGGTGTTGCTTCTTTCCAAATAAAATCTAACTCAGGGGTGTTGGATTCTGATGACCAAAAAAAAATGAGTTACAATGAAAAACAATAAGTAAAAGCACACAGAAGTGTCACAAAGAGAAATATACTACTTGAAATTACCAAGTTTTGCGAAGTTGTCAATAAGTCGAGCATAACTCTTCTAACTTTAAGTCTGAGGATGCTCCAACTCCTTCAGAAATTAACCGCTTCCCATAAAATAAGTAAATTAAATTCTCTGTCGTAGTAATACTGAAATTCACATATTAAACTGTCCAAAATATGTATCAGCCAGGGAAGATAAAGAATTCTAATAAGAGGAAATCTAATAAATATCAAACAATCAATAAATAACCATGATAATATAAACTAATAAATACATAATAACATTAATCTAATAGAATACTTAAGTAACAAATCAATAAAGACATGATAACATAATCTAAAATAAATAATATCCTGTTTGTCGACTCGTGCATAAATTTTTATAAGTTTATGCATGAAATTATAAAATGATCGTCCGGAAAACTACCGCTTTGTTATTTTTGGTAAGTTTTTATCGCTTATACTCTATCAAAATTTCTGATATCACTCGCAAATGCCTTAATAAACTCTTACTGTTCGTTCATCACACTCCTGGTATTAAGCACCATAATGAAACATGTCCCTCCACGATCGAGTTGATACGGTGATAATTTAAATTGTATCAGCAGCAAACTATTTGCTATGATGTCATGAAAACACTCTAACCGCTGTTCAGAATTCTCTGTCAATAATAATAATAATAATATTATTAATAATAATAATAATAATTAATAAAATAAATAATAAAAAATCGTATCCAATAATAATAATCAATAATAATATCAATACATAAAATATAAATACATAAGAATAATAATAATAATAATAAATTTGTTTTCCTTACTAAGATTATCACCACTCATGGGCAGGACCCTTTTCAAGGAAAAGGTAGTTCGCTACTTTATGAAAAGTAGTTGTCGAATATCGTCTCAACCGAAGCGGCTTAAGAAGGACCTACTATCCATTTCCTCCATAGGAATAAGGGGAAACAATTAAGCTTATTTGGCCCATATTCTTGCCCCAACCTATACCATACCTACGAGTTGAAATATGAGACAGTAAAAAAATGCTTAGATACGAATAAAATATAAAAATATATATATTATTATATAATAGCTATAGTATCTAATATATAGATATATATATAATATATAAATATATATATATATATATATATATATTTATATTATATATAAACTATAGCTACTATATATATATACGTATATATACTAAATAAGTTCTTTTAAATTCCTTTCCTGTACACTGCTAACATCCTCACGTCTAAGTAATGCTATAGACTGTTTTCCAAATCAGGAATTTCTCCCTTGAAAGAATAAGTAAAGTGCACCCCAAGGTTTTCAAAGTCTTTGTGATGTTCTCCTTCTTGTAGTGTGACTTAATAATATCTGAAGTACAAGATACATAGTATATATTCCTTATATTAAAATTTTAATATGAAACATATATGATATATAAACACTATATATATACGATATATATAATACATTAATATTATAATATAATACTTATCTAAATTTCTATAAAAAATGTACTTATAATATTATATATATATATAATATATATATTACTAATATATATAATATAATAATATATATATACACTATATATGGTATATATAATATATATATATATAATATATATACTTTACTTCTCTTCTGGATGTGGTACTAGTGTTTCTTATAATCTCAACAACTTACTATATATTTTAAAAATTCCTGAACACTAATTTCGCAATTTATATAAATGAATTAATATAAGTTTTCCTTTTAATTAGCATCATAAGTTCCCTGGTGCTCTTTTGCATTGAACCTTTGAGTAAAAAAAAAGCATAGTATGTATTTTCCTTTTTTCAGCAAAATGTCAGGGGAGCTTCTTCAATAAATTCTCCACCACTCACAGGTGTATCGTACATATGGATTATATCCATTATCCTGTTATATATATATACAATAATAAATGTAATTATTTCTTGTATATAATTATACTATATAAAAATATATATATAATATTTATCATTTATCATACATCTACAATTTTTTATTCTTATAATAACATATATGTATATTCTGTGCTTATGTCTTCAGCGTTATATATATATAATATACGATATTATATATATACTATTATATATATATATATAATATATACTATATATATATATATTTTATACTAATATGACATATAGATGTTGACTCGTTTACGGGAAAGTTTCGATAAGAAAAAAACAAGGAATCGCCTTTTCTTATTGCTGCAATTCTATAGTTTTATTAACGTTTATTTCATTTTTAAGTTTTAAGAAATTATCATGGCGTTACTTCCTAAGATATTCAGTCCATTATAATTATTGAAAATTATATTTTAAAGTTTTATTTTATTACTTCAAATCAACTGAATTGCTTTGTTCTTTCTATTCATTTTTAATTAACATCTTTCGATTATTATTATTAATGATGGGAATTAGTTTTTTATAAAAAAAACTCCCCCCCGGAACCCGCGAGCTTGCGAGGCGGGGCACCCCGCTCGTGCGGGACGGGTCGGGGATGAGTATAAGAGGGGGGGCGAACGGCCCCACCCGGATCAAAGACATAAAATATATAAAAATATCAAATATCAATTTATATGTCAAGGGTTTCTACAAACTCTACGAACATTCATCAAATTTAAAACTGAAAATAAATAGGCCTAAGCACGGCCTAAGCTACTCATTTTTATAAGACTATAGGCGTCAACGAACAAAAGCGAACATAGCCAATTTCATTCCCGTGTGGAGAATGGGCGTGGCCTCGTGCGTGCTGAAAATCCAGTATATTCACTCGACGGAACGAGTTTCATTTGAGATTAAGTATACATTTATTGATTTCGTTCCTGGAGTGCAAACATCTTATAAAACCATACTAATAATATACTATAAATATAATAATTATAGAACATAATATATATATATATTAGATATATAGATATATAAATATATATATATATATATATATATAGATATATATATCATATATAAAATTAATATTAATAATAATAATAATAATAATAAAATAATTAATAATAATAATAATAATAATAATAAAATCAACAATATAAAATAATAAATAATCAATAATAATAATAATGAATAAATAATAATAATAATAATAATTTGTTCAGCAAAATTCTTACAAGGTTAAAAATAGCTTTGAAGAATGGCAAACATAATACATTTGCAGTCACCAATAATAATAATATATAGACTCCTTGATACAATCGTGCGTGAACTCCTTTGGATTTAATATTAAACTGCTTGTCAATAATACCACACGCCTCCTGACGATCATCTCGATTCTCGATCATTACTCTGACTCTATGTTAAACTTCCTCCTATATTTAAATTGCGGCATTGCTTTAACTTGTATGTTATATTCCATTTCTTTTCAATCCGCTTGAGCATTGTAGCACCACTGCGTCCCTCCTGCAACTCCTCCTGGCGCCACCATTCCTCCTCAGACTGCCGCGAAACAAAGACGATCTCCCTCTCACCACCGCATCCAAAGACATCCTTGTTTTTCTACTCAAGAACTCTTCCATCGAAGCAATGGGGATACAGCACTCTCTCTCGCGAGACTCGCCGAAAGCCAAGAGCTGGTCTCTTGAAAGAATCTTCTTTCAGTTTCTCTTCCATCTCCCAGAGGAACCCTCCCAACTCCACCCTTCTCAGCATCCACGAATCGCGTCTCCTTCTCCGTCTGAATAGGCTTGAACGACAGCAGCAATCCCAGTCCATCCTTCTTTCATGTACGCAGCTTCTCTTCGTTTTCTTGCCCGATCAGTTTAGGCTCAAGACGGGCCACTTCAGCAATATATATTTATTAAGAAATGGCAAAACACAATACATTTACAATCACGTTATAACCTAATATAAGACTCCTGTATACAATGATGCGTGAAGCTCCATTTTGGATAATATTAAACTCTCGTCTAATAATACCACATTGATCATAAGTGAAATATAGGTAATATGTAAATAAGTAGTATATTTAATAATAATAATATCAATAATAAACACCAATATTCAAAACTATTACTGAACAAGTAAGAAAATCCTTCTTTTTCTATCAAAAATATCTAATAATAATCAATAATAATTAATAATAAGTAATAATGAAATAATAATCGATAATAATAAAGATATAATAATAAAATAATAATAATATATAATAATAATATAATAATTAATAAATAATAATAAATAGTATAATAATTATAATAATAATGAATAATAATTTAATTAATGTAATAATTAATAATACTAGAAACAATAGTAAGAGTTATACTAAAATTCAGTATAGTGATAAGAACATTAAAATAAAAGATTTAATAAAAATAATCAATAATAATAATTAATGAAAATTAATAAATAATTAAATAGATAATAATAATATAGAGAAATTCTATGTCAGCTTAGTTTAATATAAGATTTTAATTTAACTTCGAATTCTCAAATATCTTTTTTCTGATTTCATTAATCTTCTTAAACTAGCATAGAAAATAGTGTACAAAGAAAAAATAAAGCATATTTAATGTTATTATTCCTTAGCTGACCGGTTTCGTCCGTAAACTCGGACATCTTCAGAGTTTCGATTCTAAACATATGAATGAATTATAATACAAGATTTACAAAATTTAAAATTACAAATTAGATTTAAATGTTTGCATGTCATATTATATTTTAATTTTAAGTGACAATACGTTAAACTTATTTAATGTCTGGTTTTAAACTGTTTTAGTCAGTTAAGCCCTCAGCTAATTTTAAGTATTTTGAGCTTCGCATGAGAGTGGCGAGAATTTTGAAGGACTTGAGAATCAGGTATAGTGTCTTTATGTTCCGTGAAATACAATGTCTTCGTATTAATTTACTAGGTTAAAGCGGTGCTGATGCCCATTTTAATCTATTAGTCGCGTGACCATATACGTCGGGACTACAATTCAAGACTCGGGACATGCATTAGTAACGACCATGTGATAACTGAAAGGATCCTTAGTAGAAAGCAGGAAAAAAGTTTTCTTGTTTTGAAGAGACAATACGAATAATACTCTGAAAGCATTAAATTTATTTAAAACTTCTCAATATCGAAAACTTTGATAAAGAGGAAAAAGGCCTACGTGGCATTATTAACATTCACATTAAATCTACAAGCAACATCAAAAATCACAGTTAACTATACCACAAAACAAACGAAAACTTTCTCCTGCTTTCTCTACTAACGGATAACCCTTTCAGCTAAATCACCATGTCGTTTACAACTTTGCAGTGTCCCGAGTCCTGACTGTACTCGACGTATATTGTTAACGACTATAGATTAACAGATAGGCAACCAGCACCGCTTATAAACCTAGTAAAAATAGCGAACATTTACTTCACGGAACATAACAAAACAACCTATTACCTGATAATCTTCACAGTCATTCAAAATCTTCGCTCTCATGCGAGCTCACCAAAACTAGAAAATTAGTGAGACTACTAAAAACATTTAAAACCAGACATGAACATAAAGTTTAACGTATTGTCACTTAAAATTAAAATGATAATATGAAATGCAAAAAATTAAAATCTAATTTGAAATTTTAATTAGAAATTATGGTTATAATTCATTCAAATGTTAGATCGAAACTCAAATTGCCGAAGTTACGGACGAACCGGTCAGAAACAATAAAATTTAAAAGTATCGCCTCTTATTTTTGGGAAACTATTTCTAGCACTAGTATTAAGAATAATTAAATGAGAAACAGGAAAAAAATACTTACAAAATTAGAAGATAAAAGAAAAGATATGCAAAATATATAAAATAATAATATAATAATAATAATAATAATATAATAATAATAATAATAATAATAATAATAATAATAATAATAATAATAATAATAATAATAATAATTAATAATAATAATCAATAACCAATAATAATGATATGGTTATATTAGTATTCATAATTTCAAACCCCTATCATCATTGATCTTTAAATTCTAAAAGAGAAACTTATGAGAGGCTAAGGAAAATATTAAGACTTACTATAGAATCGACCAGATCGTCGCGACCTAGGACATCTATGACCTAAACGAGGTTAGGAATTCCTCCTTAGTAGTTTAGATAATAGAAGTTTTCTATACCTTTCTAGAAACTCACCCAATGTGCATGAACTCCTGTAAATTTAGGAAGATATTCCCAACAATTCTGTGCTTATATGCAGATGGCCCTCCGCATATTTCGTTAGGGTTAATTTGTGCTTTCTAAGGTATGTGACATTGTGCACGGAGATGTTTGTTCTTAAGTTGTTTTGTACAAGTATGTAGTCAAAAAATTCATTTGCAGTTCCATTGGAATTAAAGATTGACTAGTTACTGCTTAAGGGTGTAAATATCATGTAGTTTTAAGATAGACAAATTTTTGAATAGGGGTGGTGTGTTCACCGTAGTTCGGGCGCCCTACATATTATACATAATAATAAACATAATAGATAATTAAATAATATAATCATAATTTGTTAATATTAATGATTACATAATTGAGAGGAAATAATGAACTAATAATTTAGTTCTTCAATAAGATAATAATAATAATAATAATAGATAATTAATATAAAATAATGAAGAATAATAATAATAATAATAATAATAATAATAAATAATAAGTAAAAATAATAATTAATAATATAATAATAATAATAAGTAATCAATAATCAAGTAATATTAATTAATAATATAAATACATAATTATATAATAAAAGATGAAATAATGAATAATAATAATAAAATAATAAAATAATCAATAATAATAATAATAATAATAATAATAATAATAATAATAATAATAATAATAATAATAATAATAATAATAATAATAATAATAATAATAATAATAATACATATAGATAATTAATATAATAACAATAATAAATTTACATTACTCGAGGAGTAACAACTAAAAAAGAATAATAATAATAATAATAATAATAATAATAATAATAATAATAATAATAATAATAATAATAATAATAAATAGCAAGGGCAATGTGCCAGCAAACCTCATTTAATTGCAGAACGTTTTAAATCAAAAGAGATTCATCATTGGTGAATGTAGAACAGTAAAATAAGATAAAACACTAATGAAAAAAATGTGGAACAAAATTTAGAAGCAAAGCGGAAACGGATTCTATCTTAGATATGAGGACACCATAACACTTGGGCCGCACAACAGCTGATGACCAAATTCAAAGAGAATGGAGTTTGATGTAACGGGTGAAAAGATGTTGGTTGGGAAAAAGTCATAGATAGTGATTGTGACGATAGTAGTTTGGCACAAAATGTTAAAACAGAAATCATATTAAAAGTAGAAAGAAAACAACTATTTAAATATAGAAATATTGCAAATAATAAAAGCAATAATAATAATATCATAATAATAATAATAATAATAATAATAATAATAATAATAATAGTAAAAAAATAAAATAAATAATAAATATAAAAAAGTAATAATAATATAATAATAATAATAATAATAATAATAATAATAATAATAATAATAAAAATAATAATAATAATAATAATAATAATAATAATAAAATAGAACTGCAAGATTTAAATTATTAGTAATAAAAGCAACTTGTACTTACAAAAATCATAATAATAAGAGTTCATATACAAAATAAGCATGAAAAAAAAAATGCACTTAAAATTAAAAATAAAAAATTAAAATTAAAAAAGAGTAAAATTAAATTTGAAATACGAAATAATAAATAAAACAAAAATCAAAGTTAAAATATAAGTTCGCAGTAATAAAAATATCTGTAAAATATATGAAGAAAACTGATATCGTCATTAACCACATCAGTAATATGAGAAATCTTGAAAGACACCAAATCTGTATAAAGGTGGAAGAGCTTTGTTATTAAAGGAAAGAGGTTCTTTGTATACAAGAACTCCTAAATTTTCCTGATAGCAAAAGAGAGAGAAGTTGAAAAAGTTTGTGTCCAGTTAGGTATAAGTTTTCTATCGACAGTGGTTGAGAAATTCCTTGAACCGTGCTGGTCATTATGTTGAGAAAGGGCTGACAGTCATCTCTATTAATGTCAGTATTGGAACAGATTTTAGAATGTTTAGAATTCAAGTAATTACAAAAAGGGTTGAGAATGTTCTTTAAGTACAAGAAATAGTCGTCAGGATGTGACAAATAGAGTTTATAGAGGTTAAAATTAAAGTAGACAGGCCTCTAACCCTTTGTCTTCTAATGAATCCAACTAAATTCATTATAATTTAAAATAATATAAATTTTCCGAAAACTGATATCTATATTAAAAATTTTCGTGTGAGAAACACAGAGAATACATTCTTATCCCATTTCCGTTAAAGAATTCTTCCTTCTCAGAAACAACTTTGGAACTATATTCACTTTAACACCTTAGAAGCAATTTTCTAACTCAAAGAAAAAAAAAATAAACAAAAGTTATTACTTTTAAATTATTAGGTAGTAGTAGCTTGAACTTAACTAACATCAAATTCTTCAATGATCATCATAATTCTAGTGTTAAATTATGAGGATTAAGAGGTTTGAAGTGCAGTTTAAGAAAACCATCCTGGTGCTCATTCTTGGAGCAGCGATAATGTGCAATAATTCAATATTGAAAATCTAAGACTTAAAATTTATTTTAGTCAGATAGAGAGTTAAAAATCTTATTTGTTGTGGCTCTGTTTCGATTTGGCACCAATATGTCATAAACATTTCGTAACTTATCTTCAAATAGAAATCTTTTACTGCTTTAAGCTCAAACTTTGCCGTTTTATGAGTAATATAAAAACAAATATCGATGCTTATTCGCAAGATCCCCCGAAAGACCCCTATGAGAACCATTAGGAGAACCCCGCATTTGAGATCCAAAAGAATGATTCAGAATGCCATGCCCTAAAGGCCTCCTCTTTTAGATACTCCCTAAAAAGACAGAGAAAGAAGAGGAACAGAGAGAGGAGGAGAGAAGATTTGGAGATTGAGGAGGTATTAGGATGTATTCTATAAGAGCTACCACCTTAAGACGTGACTAGTCAGGGACGAGATAACTACTTTTGAGAAACAAGTTTTAAACTTAGGAAATCAGTAGCAGTTAACAGCATTGGAACTTCAGGAGGGTTGAAAACTTAGAAGTCCACTAATTTAGATAGATCGTTTCTTTAAAATTGGGAAATTATACCTTTAAAAATAAAATGGTATACTAAATAAATACAATTGACATTATAAAATATATGAAAAATAAAATCATACTAATCATAGGATAGTTATGTGTCAATGTATATAATTTTTCCTTACTTTTTTTATTATTAAATATATCAAAGACAGGGAAATTAAATATTACAGCACAATGTGACGATAGGCTTCGGAGATTCTGGTTCCCGAGCAGAGGTAATTACAAAGATACATTTATTCTAAATATATTTAAATTATTATTAATTTAATTAACAGCTTCATTTGTGATTAATAAAATTATTTCATTGGCAAAGATTGTGTCAGGTGTTGTTTTGAAATAAATAATTTAAACAATATATTGTCATAATATGCGTTATGGCAGTGGCATCAGTAAATAATAAAAATAATAATAATAATAAATAATAAATCAATCTAATATCCTCTAACAGGACCTACAAATACACTCCACAGGTCCATCATATAATGATCCTCCAAATACAATAGAATAAATAAGTAATCAATACAATAATAACTAAGCTGTAATATATTTAAAAAAACTCTCGCTCTAGAACATGTCTCTTACGACCTTAAAACTTGACGTACCTTTACGATTATTTTGCATACGTAAATATCTCATTTTTGTTTGGATTAGATATTGCGAAGTTTATATATAATGTATTTTTAATATATTTGAATATATAATTAATCTTGAATATATATATATATAATTTCATAATACAATATATACACATATATAAATAACCTCCGACTAACTATATCCGCCCCACAGTATATATTATTATATTATAATTATATATATTACTATTATCTATATTATATATATATATTATATCTATTATATAATATTATTGGTTATATAGTATATATATATATATATATAATATTTATATATATATATATATCTATAGTGTGATGTGAATTCATTTTGATATTAAGAGTAACTAAACTAAATATTTTACTGTATTAAAAAAATATATTATAATAAATTGTTTTTAATAAAAAATATAGATTATAATATTCTTGTAATGAATGACTGTTGAAAATGAATATTTAATTAAATTAATTAAGATATTAATTTATGTAAACTCATTATTTTAAAAATCAGTTGATTTATATTTTTGTTTCTTTTTCCATTTTATACAGGTTTTCACGATTACGATTCAATTTTATTACTCTTAGTATGATTTTATGGGATGTGCGTTATGGTAGGATAAATAAAAAACTAAAAGAAGTAGCGTATCATTCAAGCCAAAAGGTGATTTTTTTGTCCTGGTCAATTAGGATCCACCCAGACGAGGAGAAAATAAATTATCGCCACATATATTACTACTATATTATATATATATATATAATATATATAATATATATATATTATATATATATATTATATATATATTATTATATTATATATATATATAAATTATTATATATTATATAGATATTTATATATACTAACTATATTTATATATATATAAGATTAACTAAACTTCAAAAATCTCTATATATATAGATATACCCAAAATAATAATATATAATATATTATATATATATACATAAAACTAATATAGAAATTATTACATAATATATATAAGATAATATATACTCTATATAACTATATAATATAATATATATATTATGATATTTATTTATTTATACATAACACCATTTCCAGCATGTGCAAGGTGGTGTTGGTGGGTGATAAATACTAAAAAATATCACCACCATTCACGAAAAAACAATGATCGTAGGAAAGCAAAGGGGCTATTTCAGCCCTTGCACCAGAGACCAAAATATATAAACTAATTTAACTTCAAATACAATTAATTCATCCACACTAAATATCTACACCTCCTGGCAAAATTAATACTTACATTCTTCTTTATTATATTATTTTTTATATTTTAAATTTTCTAAAATTACCAAAAGACATGTAGTTAAAATTTTTGCAACTTCTCAAATCATTTCAATGAATTAATTTAAATGGTATAAATAACAAAATTTTGGATTTTTTAACACTTAGGTCAATTCTATGTTTTTTCTTTTTAGTTTATCGTTGATCTAGGGGTCAAAACATTGGTTTAACATTTTTGAGAGTGAAGTAACTTTTCTGCATTTTACTGTTCTTTTTCAAACATAAAATTCAGACTTTCTTCTTCCTTTCAATCTCTCTTCCTTCTGGCCTTTCTGTTTTTTGCTTCCTTCTGGTTCACTGCCGTCCACAATTCAACCGCCGAGGTCCCTAAATATATAGTATTATATATATATATATATTTAACATCTATACATAACGCATATACACGCCACCATAGTTATATATTACACTAGTATATATATATACATATATAATTACCCACAAACAAACCAATATACTATACAGCCAGCACACAGCATACACAGCCACCATATATACTATACACAGTATATATCCCCTATACTCATCATAATATGCGTGGTGTGGTGGTATGATGTCTGTGTGTGTACGCGAAGACTTTGACAACTTAAAGCTAGCAAAGGATCGAGTGATTTAGTCCCTGCTCACACTAATCCAAATACTCAATGACGGCGTAGGGTGGTATAACTCCAGAATTTTTCCTTTCAAAGGCTAAATAAACAAGATAATAATAAAAGGTTATTTCGGTTATAAAATTAATAAAACATTACACAACAGGTCAACAACAGGTTGTTGATTTAAACCAAAAAATTATTGATAGTTCACGAGAGGAGTAAAAAACAATCTATATTGAGAGACGTAAAAGTTAATTTATGGGGTTGGTCGAGTACTGAGTCCTGGAGTGGTAACTATAGCATAAACATCTAATCAAGAGCACCTTAGACGCTATGGCACAACTACTATTCTGCGAATCTCTACAAATCTATATTTGCACTACACTCCCAAATAAAATACCTATCTTCTATATACATATCACCTATATATCCATTTAATATACAATTATATGATAGGCAGATACTAATACCCCACAAATAGTCAATTAAAGCCTGTCTCGCTTTATTGTGTTTTTAACGAAGTATTTAGTATTCACCAACAGAAGTGTTAAAGACCCTTCAATGTTTACTTGTTAAAACCACCACGCGACCACGCCAAACAAGGTAGCACGTTCATAAACAGGACAGGTTTTTAAATTGAGAAAAGGGATATGGCTTCATTTAATCTTGACTTTCAGTACAGTTCCAAGGTCTGTTCAACTTTTTGCTTTTCCATTTTTATCCAGACACATCATACCCATGCTTCAAAGACATATCGAAATTGATTCTTGAAAGTACGATCTTTTAGCTATTCAATCAACCTGCTGTCGCAACATACGTCGTTAGGCACACAGCGGTGACACACAGAGCTGTTTTTATCTGGACTATTGTGTCCCACGTCATAGCTAGTGCATATGACAAAAACAATCCTTAATCGCACTTCAAAACGTCTCACTTACAAATGTCTACGACCTTATCTTAAATTGCACGCAACATGCTTCACAACAAGCCAACCCGAGAGCCCACTCGATAGCTCGCAAAGACGTTTACCGAGCCGAACCGACTTATAATCGGAAGGAAGAGCCTTCCATCTCAGTCTGCAAAGCCTCCCGCCAAACCGCAGACTATGTTCGGATACTAGTTTCTAATCCTAACACAAAATCAAAATGGTGCCATAACCAGAAATATAGATACGAAGAAAATAGGAAAAGTATCCAGGGAAAGGCTAATCGTGCTGTCAGAATTGAGGTTCAGCAACACAATTCTCAAGTGCCTACAAGAGTAATCGACTGGCAACGACTGAGAGGCGATAGCACGTCCACAAGATGCGCTCTATGCTCTGCAACCGGAGGAATTTATCATCATAACTCACGCGTCTTCACTAAGAATATCGCACCCACAACTAGCAAATAGAAGTGCGACTTACAAAAAACCATTACGCGATTACGAGCAGATCCTAGAGTCACTTAAATAGACCTATCCTGTGTTTAAAAAGATTATTTTGCACACACAATACGCCATACCTTCAGTCGGCCCAACTCTGTGAGTAGGTTAATTCAGCTTTGGCGGGTCAACATATACTCTCCAGAAGAGATCCAAGCTATCTTGATATGTTTGAAAGAGCCACAGTCATTATCTCAAAAACAGGTAACTTCTTCATATTTGTAATGTTATTAATTAAGTTACTATAAATAACAACTCTTCTGCTCCTTCTATTCTTGCATATTTTATTCCTGCGATACACTATGGCTTACAGGAAATATTTAATTATATATTAGCAAAACTAATATTTAACTATGATATCATAAATAGATATTATTTTATTTTATTATTAATTAATTATTATTATTCTTTTTATTATTACTCAGCTTATGGTTCACTCCTGATTAATATCCATGATTTTCATTATTTATCTATTATTATTACATTCATTAATTTATTATTATTATTCATTATTAATTATTTATGATCATTTATTTATTATTATTATTATTATTATTATTATATTTATATATATTATTACTTAATTTTATTTTATATTCATTTTATTATTATTATTATTACGTCATTAATAATAGTAGACAACTTTACAATACATTATTGCTGACAATTTTATTATTTTACCATTATCATTATTATATTTAATATCTACTTTATACTTTGCATTACACCAATAATATCAACACATGTGAAAGAACGGTCGCTAGATATTGAGTTCAAAATGACGTAAACAATTGAGATAGCATTCTACGTTACTTAGTAAAATAAATTATAAAAACAAAATGTTAAATATGGATAATATGTGTATCACTACAATTTCATAAATTGGATATATCATTATGACACTAAGTTTACATATGAAACTTTAAAATAGATAAAAATTTTAAAAATTGTATATTTCTATATATTCTGGTCAAAGATAGCCAATGCTAAATTGCAATTTTTGACATAAAAGTTATAAAAACTGTTAGTTAATCCAATGATTGAATCTCAGCAAGTAAACTATGTATATGATCATATACCAAACTGTAAACTATTAATTAGGAACGAAACTGGCCCGTTACGTAACGCAGTTACATGTAACGCGTATTACAGTAAGCACGTTACAGCTTAACGGCTAATACAAAAGAAATTATTAAAGATAGAAAATCACATGTCCCAAAATGTAACGATGTAACGATAACGCTAACCCTTTTCTCTCGCCAGTAACGGGTACAAACGCGATAACGCTACAACAATATATACGAACAACCTGTATCGCACTCGCCCCTCTTCCATGCGTTAAACCCACTACTATACGAAACCCCATATATACTACTATAGTATATATACCTAATATAATAATAAAAATACTCAACATCCTATATATATATAATATTTATATATAATAGTTTATATATACTATAATCGAACACGCATATATATAACATTCAAAAATACCTATATAAATACATAAATACATTAATATATAGAGCTTACCATATACTAATATACTACCTATATATATGATTAGTATATATATTATGAGGGGGTTAAGTGAGTTGACTTGAGAACCACTTCATATCTGATGATGATGTTGAGAAGAGTGCAGACGAGTTGTCCAGCGACCCACCACCCACTCGAATTGACAGTTCTTACGCTCCCGGGCGAAGCTCGACTTATCGGGATCGTCAGTGAGTAGAGATCGCAGCCCTTCACCAGACGCGACCAGAATACAGCTCCCGTGACACTGCCCCGAAGTCGCGGAACAACTCGCTCTGCGCACCCTGCCACACCAAGCGCACACCGATCCAGGGTAAGCGGTCCGAGATAGAGACGCTAGGCCGTGTATAGCATACCAGCACTGAGAACGCTTCAAGAAACCATCCAATGATACTACTTTACGTGCAGCTCAGTCTCCGCTGCAGTGGAAAGCACACACAGATCACCCAGGCGTTACCGCAGCCAACAAAATGCACGACCGACAGCAGAGCCGCCCAGCACGCCGAAACATTGCTTCAGCCAACCCCCAATGCTAACATGGTCGCGACACCCACTCCTAAACGACAACATTGTAGAAGGTAAAAACACACAATCATAACAACGACAAACAATGTCTAGTCACTACAAACGAGCGCACGACAAATCGAAACACCGAGACGATAGAAGCGCATGACGGCGATGAAGGATTCATTGGCCCTCCAGTAGGCACTAGTCACTCCAGGTGCCGTCACCAATCTGAAGGGGATAAGTACAGTGAAGTGACTTGAGAACACTTCTAGCTTGCAGGGCAAACTACGATGCATGCTTGGAAAACAGAGAGTGAGCATATTGTCGCGCACAATGAAATTGGCGTTGTCGTCCCGGAGGAGGTGCTCTCTGGAACTCGTCAGAACAGTGGTGTCGCCGCCCTTCAAAACCAGACGCCACAATCCAATAACTTACCTATATATATCTATATATTACCCATATATATACAAATATATGATAAACATATAATTATATCACTACCATATACATAGAAACTAACATGACTACCTTTATCATAATAATACTATATACAAATAATGTATCTATAAGACCCACAAACACCGCCCCCACCTAACTATAACACCACCCAATCCATATAACACTAAGACTGATAATCATATATAATATATAATATTATATATACTATATAATAATACCCTTATAATAATATATAACCTTAAAAAGGGATCATGTAAGTAATATACTATATAGATTATATAGTAATATACTATAATATATAACTAATATATGAAGATTATTACCTACATATAAACTTGTAAATTAAAATTCCATATTCATATACGTATTTATCAAATTAATACATCTATAACCAACAACCAACATAAATAAAAACCCATACACAACCTCACATCTCAAAAAAACTTCTACCTACCAATTACTCACCCTAAATCTAAAAAATAAAACAATAGTATCACTACACTACTAGATATTATATATACGTTATGCAACTCTTGCTATAAATACGTAATCTAGGATATCATAAAGATCTTTAAATAAATATTTGCTATATAACATGGATACTCCAATATTATATATAATATTAATTATATTATATATATATATTTAATATATATAACTTATAAGTATATATATATATGTATATATATAGTATTATATATATTATATATATATATATATATATTTATATATAAATATATATTATATATATAAACCTAATAAACTATAAATAAATATATATAATATATTTATATAATAAATACTATAATATTATATATAATATATAATTATATATATATACTATATATATAATTACTTAGAATAACTATAAATAAATATCACTATACCTTAGAAGAAGTAATATTAATATAGTATACTTATATATTATACTATAAATATATATATACTATTATGCAAAACAATTTGCTATAAATTTATTCCACCTCTCTTACTAGTATATATATGTAATAAAGATGGATATGCAACAGGTGCGGTGCGGTGCGTTGCGCGCCATTGGAAATATAGAGGCCTGCTCGTGCGGGTGCGACAAAATGACTTTTGGTGCGGTGCGTGGTTACCCTGACGCGGGGAAGTGCGGTTAGCAAAATGCCGTGTCGCCAACTCTAATATACTCTACTTAGGTTCCGGTTCTGGGTACACCCAGAAAAATTATTTGGCCTTGTGAGTTGAGAAGTAGTGTCTTTTTTGGTTTTGTTGCTTGCTTACTTGAGAGCGGACCACTCACAAAACAAATGCATATGCGGTAGGTTTGAAACAAATTTAAATAAATTACAAATCTTTACTGAATATTTTTTTGTGTTGATCTGATTTTTATTATTAATTAAAGATATTTATATTGTCTGCTTTATGTATATGCAATGGCTAAAATCTACATTAAAAAATGTTAAAAATATACCTGTTTTCTAATTTATTAGAAGAAAATTCCAGTTATTTTAATTAACAAGAAGAATTTTTAATTTTAACTAATCTTTGTCCATTTTCCTGTTTTGTTTTTTTTTCCGTTATTTTTAAGAGACAGATTACTAGACTAGTTCTTTGTAACTAACTTGTCGAAACAAATCAAGTTTAATCTAAAGTCTTCTTCAAGTTTATTAAACATCCTATCTTCATTTATAACTATAAATTTAATCACAAGAAGGGATTAAAGGAGGCCAACAATTCTCTCACTCTCTCGCCCACGCCACACGTATTCCATGATCTCTCATACCAGGACGCTACGCTCGAACACACTAGCACTATCACCACAATTCACATACCACTCATGCGACGAATTCGTAACATACACGCCAACTAAAGCGAAACACCCTACAATATCTACGAAAATTGGCCCTTAATAAATTGCCCCAGCACCCCAGATGTTGCTGCGTCTGTTGTGCCCAACACTGTACCCGAAACAAATGTATATGTAATCCATTCTCTAATCATAATAAGCATATAAAGATACTTTAAAGAACTAAATAATTAACTCTAAACAACATACTAGATTATGGTTTCTACTTAATGGCTGGCGTATAGCAAACACTACTTTAAACGAAGTAATATAAGTCTGTAATATGATTGATGAATGAACTATTAATACATAGGCCCCAACTAATGATTGAACTAATGTAAGAAACGTATCTCACGAATACTATATGATAATAAGTTGGAACCCAGTTAAGGCACACAAGCTAATCGTAGTCTAACCACTCAATAAACCAGTAACAAAATTTTTAAAATATTTAAAGCTATTGCTTAAAAATAATAATAAAAATAATAATATAATATAATTAATAATAATAATAATAAATAATAGATGCTGCTAATAATAATAATAATAATAATAATAATAATAATAATAATAATAATAATAATAATAATAATAATAATAATAATAATAATAATAATAATAATAATAATTATTATAATATAAATAATCCAATAAATCACAGATAAATCACTAAATTCACACACTATAATCTCATTATTAATTAACCCATTATTAAATAATACATTAACCTCACAAATAAATTATCTAGTTACGCATATAATGTATCTCATTCATTTCCATAACATAATTCCTTAGTTCCATTATTCATAATATTACATACATCTTAATTATTATTATTATTTTCATTTTTATTTATTATTGTTGTTATTTCAATGAATGTTTGAACTGCTTAACAAATTATTATGCATATCTTTTAAATTTAGGAATTGTAAATAAAATTTAATATATATATATATATATATATATATATATATATAATATATATTAGCACTATATATATATAATATAATATATATAATATATATATATATATATACATACTAGATATATATTAACAATCAACTACTTATAATCTATAATAATATAAATACTATACTTATATATATACCCCCTATATATATATAAATATCTAAAATAAATTATATATAATACTAAATATATCCTACCATATAAGATAGTACAAAACACTTATAACTAATAATAAACACCCTAACTAGCTCACATCATAACACTATAATTATAATATACTATATATAATATACAAGAATATATCGTATATATATATAATATATATCAAAGTTACCGGTAAACATTGTATAAATCAAACTAGTTTATAATTAGTAGAAACGGACATCCGATAAATTTTTTGCAAATTTATTATGTTTGCTTATATTTTTTCTCATTTTTTGTGAAAATTGGTCACATGAGTGAAAAATTGCTATAATAAATATCAAAAAAATATTATTAGTAAAAATTCAAACAAAAATGTAAAAAAATTATTTGCCATTAAATAATGCTATTTTTCAATCAATTATAAAGGTAACTGTTCGTGCTCTACTGAAATAGCGGAGATTGTGCTTGTGTTAGAATTTAGAATATAACAAGTTGGTTTGTATTAATCTTTGACATCTCTTAGTAATTTTGGATTTGACAAAGCAAGAAACTATACTCTTTATGTATAAATAAGGCGAGACTGCTTTAAATTTATTATTCTATATATATATATATTATTATATATATAATATATATATATATATATTATATACTATAATATATATATATACTAATATTATATTTATAATATATATAATATATACATTATAGATATATATAGCAGAGAGAAAAATAAAGAGAGAAGATTAGGAGAAGAAGTTAAATGATGGGATAAGAGATGATGAGAGAGGAGAAGAGATCATAGAATGAAAGTTACTAGCCCCAATTATATATATATATATATATCATTATACTATTATATATACTATATACCTATATATATACTATATATCCGTGAATATTATATATATATATATAATATATATATATATTATATATATACTATATATATTTTTTTTTATATATTTATATAGATAGATTTACATAATATCATATATATATAATCATAGTAATACATATATATAGATATATATATCATATATATATATATATATTATATATACGTATAATATATATAAAATATAATTATATATATAAATACTACTCGTCTGTTAGTGATATTATATATATACATATATATATATATTATAATGAATATATAATATATTTTTAATTATTATTTTATATTATTATTATTTTTATATTTAAAATATAGTATAGTATATATAATATATATAATACTATATATATATATATATATACATAGTACATATATACCTCACTATATATATATTACGTATATTTATATATATAATACTATATATAATATATATATTATATATATATTATATATATATATAAAGTATATATTATTGATTATAATACAAATGTATGTATATACTATATATATTATATATACTACATATATACTAATTAGCTAAGTATGATATATATGCTAATATATACTACCTATATTAATCATAACCACGTAAAATATTACTATATAACAATTATCTATCACAATGTACATCAACCATATATGATAGATAGTATATATATAATATATACTATATATAAATACACCCATAACTATATATATATATAATATAGTAACTATATATACTAATAATATTAATAACTAGATCTTTATATATATATTATATACTATATAATATATATATATATATCATATATATATTATGATATATATAACTAGATAGATAATAATATACTTAAATATATATATATATTATATATATATATATATATATATATCATAGAAGTATTTTTAATTCTCAAATGTAGCTTAATGGGAGTGTGTGTGCTAAATCAGTGTTTCTGAACCTCCGGTTCAGGGACTATCACCGGTCCACGATGAAATTTGACCGGTCAACAAAAAATAGTCTATGCATTCCAGAAATATTCCCCAGAACAAGAAAGACAGGTACAATGGAAAATACATTTATAAATTCAAATCGTTTCACAGAAAACTTTTAAAATACTTTAACCAAGAAAGAACAAAATATCTTTTGGAATTGAGTTCGGATTTATCATTAATTAAGAACAAATTTTGGAACCATCAATTAAAGTTATTTTACACCAAAATTAGGGACGAATATCCAAACCTTTATAAAGAAACAGTGAAGGTGTTACTGTCATTTAGCAACAACTTACTTATGCTTATCAGGATTCTCGTCAATGTCAATTATGAAAAATCAAATATGAAATTGTTTACCCCAAAAAAGTTCGTCTACAGTTTGTAAAAAAGCATTGATGTAGACGCTTAGCGGGAGAAAGAAGAATATGTTTTAATATATTTTATTTTTTAAAAGATTTGTCACTATAATGCAGTAGATTTTGTACATATAATGAGCGTTGCCAATTTGAAGCCATTAGATTACAGACGCAGCCGGGCTATTTTATGTAATTTTATACTTGTTTCAAAATCCTTTTATAATAACAAAATATTAATTTATTTTTTATAATATATAAAATAAATATAAAAATTTATCAACATAATCCAAACAAAAACAAATTTTTAAAAAGAAAATGTAATTTCATTTTAATTAAGAAACTATTTTATTTATATTAAAAGTAATTTTAAAAGAATAAAGAAATTTAATTTGAAATTTTATTTAATAAGTAACTGCAATTGAGTTAGAATCTAAATTTTCCGTTATTATTTTTCCTGAAAGGAAATTAATGTTTAATTAAAAATATATTAGGAATAAGAAAGAGTGAATACTAGATTCAAATTGTTATCTAGGCCGAAACATTCACTGGTACACATCTCTAGGAACAATATTGAACGGCTCAAACCTATACTAGCCAATCTTACTTTTACTCTACTCCAAACATCACCTCTCTCTCAAAACATATTCTCACAGCTATGCCTCCACATTAAAAAATGAAATAAATAAGTAATAATCAATCCTTAAATCCTGTATACAAACTCAATATAATAAGTCCATATTTTATCTTATAATAAAAATATTAACAAATACATGAACAAACAAAAAAGATAATTTTACAGCCAACCAATCAACCAAATAACATAAATATAATAATGCTCACTAATAGAGTAATACTCAAACCCTTCAGTAATCATCATAAGAAATATAACAAGCTCAATTCACTCCATCACTCTCCATTCATAACTCAATATAATAACTCAAACTACAGTCAATAACTCCATACTACCTATCCAGACGCTCTAATAACAATATGCATATAATACAACTCAACCTCCACTCCACCAGCTACCACCTAATGTACGAATCTCCACAACACACTATCCTCAAAACTAAACACCAGAAAACTACATACGCCCATAATAACCTGACAAACACGTTATTACCCCATCTCACAAAATATCAAATCACCGCCCAATAGGTCAGCTAGATAGGGATAGTCCTCAATTAATGTACAACTATATGAGGTGGCCATATAGGGTCATAATAACACTCGTGGGAATATATAATATATAAGTATACCGATAATACGAAACGGGAAACCCACCACAACACACTCCTCCATAGATAACACACTCACCACAAATATACGCCCCTGTTATGATTACTCGCGACTACCTTCAGTTTGCAGATTTCATCTTCTTCTTTCGTACACATACTCGCTCAAGATCATGATCCCACTCAACCATGAACTTTAAATAAAGGTCCGCAACGGCCCAACACACACTCACAAACGGAACATGATTCAAACGATATAGCACTAACTGCCCAGATACAGATTTACTCGCTACAGACACAAGACAACCTTAGCACGTAATCTCGGAAGAGTCAGACATGAGGTGACGCTATGCCACTTCACGACAGTTAAAAACACAAGCAATAACACAAAAACTCAAGCAATCTCCTAGAAGCGACTCCCGCAGTCGACGGAGAGAGACGAGGCGCGCGCGCACTTACCTCACACACACCCTCCAACGACAGTAAGAGAGGCGCGCGGGAGCAGAAACGCGCTGCAAGCGGCAAATACACGACCGGCGGGGCTTCCGGAAGACCCGTCCGGAGACGGTGGAGGAGAAACTAGTCTTCATTAAGCACACTTGCGATCACTCACGGCAGCACCCCAACACGCAAGGCCGAGAGACCCCGACTCCTAGACACATACTTTTGCGGATCCATTACCCATCTGCACACAAAAGAATAATCTTCGTGTAAAACAAAACAAATAATCTACACTATGACGCGCGTCAGACGAAAGTTTAACGCCGCTCCAAATAATCATTTATAGACCGTCATGTATAACAAAATCTACATACTGATTTGTCTTATCAACATAATAGCAAGATATATGAAAAACAAAACAACTCACAGTCATATACAGAAATGACGAAAGCAGCACTATTAATTATATATTAGTCTCCTCAACAACAACCACGATCCATACTTCAACACTACCATTACCGTTTTCAAGATTGTATATGTCAAACACCACAGCACCCCACAAACATAACGGCACCAAGACTCGAACCACATATCCCTCTCAATAACCCCCTCACCCCTACTCAGAAAATCAACTTACAGACATCACAGCAAAACACCACAGCCACTATATACATACCATGCTAACAAACTACCACCAAACACACCCTATCATTTGCCCACTCCCTACACTAGACCCCACACCGCCTCAACAACATGATACACGACTAATGCAGTTGATCAAGACCACTAGAAACAAGCTATACTAACAACAGTAAACTGCCAGAGGAAAACTACTAACACAAGTAACAACTCGCTCCTCACATATATAGCATAATATATATAATTATATGATAAAATATAACTCAAATCGAAAATCAAACACACATGCCCGCAGGTCTCCCTTATCACTCAAAAAAACTAATACAATGTCAGACGAGATAATCAAAACAAAAAGAACTCTACCATAACCACAGCAATCTTAACTCAGCGTCATGACCCACACATTATTCACTTCCCCAGCTAATATAACAGAACATAGTCTATAGCTTCATATCTCTCTCGCACCACATCTCTACAAACCGGATACAGAATGCTAGATTAAAATTCAAAGTTGAAAGATTACAACAAAACAGAAGAAATAACACTCGACACCTACGATCGGCTAAAGGCGAATATCGACAGACAATAAAAATCAAAGACAGCCAACAGCACAATGAGAAGCAGAGAAGGAACCAAGACCAATAAGAACCCAACGCAAAGAAAACACGAACAACAGAGCTCAGAACAATTTCGAAAGGCTGACCAAAAACGAACCAACTTGGTAACATGACTCATCTTAGTCGAATCTCGCTCATCTCAACGTAGATTGTTCACAGTGAGACTCTACGGAGGACCTACAATCCTCTCATACGTTCTCAGTACAACCATAGAAACTGTTGAGAGACATAAGAACAACAACGATGAGCACAGAAATCGGGAACCAATAGGATTTATAACGCACCAGCCATACGGACAAGGGCATGATCTAACCTACAGAGCCCAGCGCAATAATACGTCAGCTAGAACGGTGTCCGATCATCCACACACGATCCACTGTCCAGCGAAAGGGATCGTCGTACACTATATAAAATTCAACTTATACCGATACTACAACTCAGATATACCTAGAACACTATACAGTCTCTACTCAAACATTATATCTATATAATGCCCTCTCTCACTCAATCATACGACTATTGACCTACATAAATAATAATAACAACTAACTATTGGGTTATTTTAACCAATATATAATAAAATAATATAATATAAAACTATCATACTCTCATCTAAACTAGCCACATATAACAAACTATACCCAACCGGAGCAGCGACTCCGTCGCCGTTACAATATACTATGATTAAGCGCAAATCAAAATAATCAAATATACCCGACTCCTATACCTCAGATACAAGCTCTAATATACCTCACGCAACCGCTCCTACTACTATAATCAATATAACATAACTCCCTATAACTACACGCCCTAACTCACTCAAGAATAATAAACATCAAACACAGTATATATACTAGGTCAGCAGATACATATATAGCAGCTACATCGCAAACATAATGAACATCTTTTCAGCCAACAACACGGCCTGAACCCTAGTAACATACTTCCGTAATTTGATAAAGAGATCAATTTTCTTTCTTTTGAATCCGTCTTACACTCGATAGATATCCGTCACCGACATTTTTTAAAAGAGCTAATAAGGCTAAATGCCTTAGAAGTAATATATATATGAGAAAACCCCACGTCCAATCAACAGCTACAGGAAAAGCCAGAAATTTCAGCAACTCATAATCTAATGAACGACTCCCTCGACTCCGCTCACATATCACCCTATTTACTCCTCCTACAGAGTCAATATTTATTACCCACAACAAAATCAAGTAACATAATATCAAAATATTTAAAGAACCCAAAAGTAAACTGCAGGAATAAACTAACACTCCACACAGATACACCCACACTAATAACAGCAAATTACAACTTTTCTGCCGAGGCAAATTTTAGGTACTCTAGAAGACTGACTCATCAAGCGAAGTCTGGGCTCTGATTGCAAGAATGAGCAAATGACGTTTTATGAAATTATAAATTAAATAAGTCGGTTTAAGAGATCAAGTTAGCATAAAATTAACTAATTAGTTAATTAATATATTATATTAGTATTATTTCTTGCTAATCTAATTTATATGTGGGATTTAAAAAAAAAACTGCTACAAGAGTCAGAGAGGGCAAAATACAGCAGTTGCCTAGAGCTTTATAAGAAAACGGAATGATTTTTTTTTTTAACTCGGAAAAATGTAATAGTTTCCGCCTTGGTCGTTAATAGTTTAAAAAAGGAAATCGAGTGAAACTATTGAGAGGCGCTCAACAGGTCTCGCTTCGAGCGAAAATTATATTTATATATAATATAAATATATATATAGTATATATAATATATACTAACAGAAAACCCACATACAAAACAACCAACCTCCACCCATGACATCCTACATACTACAGTACCCGTTATAATCAACCTATATATACAAATCTATATATATATTATAGTTCACCTTACGCAAATACGTGATCTAATAACACCTACTAACCTATATGCAGTGGCAGGATCGTGAACGAAAACCAATCTTGCGGAAAAGAAACTCCACAAACTCAAATAGCTCTCATCACCAAAATAACGTAAACTGAATAACCTCGATAAACATAGTATACTAATACCACTCACTACCTCAAACTAATAAAGTACCTACCAGTACCCTACTCCCTCTCCTCCTACACACCAGACCGCACTCACATCCAACAATCAACAATAGAGATTACACACGACCGTCAACATACAATAACCCGTGCTAAAATCACACACGATAACTCAACCTCCTAGATAATATAAACTGCTACATATATAATATAACATATACCCGGCCACATATACACACAAAAAAAACAAAACACGACGGAAAACACCAACCACCTAAATGACCACTAGACGCAGGATAACTATAATAACCAGCAGACAGTATCAACCGCCGCCCATACGTGATCCTCAACCCTTACCCCGCTCTACTAGAATCCACTAACCACTCACCGAATATATAATTAACATAAACCAAACACCCCTATACCTCAGTACTATCATCAGCATATCACACGATAGATATATATTATATATACTATATATATAATATTACTCATCATGCTATATAATATGATATATATAATATATTATATACCGGACTATAGTATTATAGTAACCACTAACCTCATACCTTCCTCTACCTCGCAGTTACAAACAAACGACTAAGACGCACCACACTACAACCCGCCAACAATCCAACCTAAACTCAAAAACCCCCTCAGCAAAACTAACAAGCCACGAATACAATCACACGAATAACACCTACACCTCCTCCATATAGTATATACAACCTACTATAATCAAACACTACTAACACCTCACCTAAACTACTAGCAGATACGGATACGCCACCAGATAACACACACGACTCCTTAACAGTATATATATAATATATATATATATAATATTATATATATATTATAAATATATATAACTACCTAATATATAATAGTAACGGTATATAATATACTATATATATATATATACATATAATATAATACAGATATATATATATATATATTTATATATATATATATATAATATATATATATATATGTACGTAAGTTATATATATATATATACTAATATATATATCTATATACCCGCCACTACAAAATATAAAATAGTATATATATATATAATATATATATATATATACTATATATATATACATATACGATATATATAACTGTCTAAAACATATATATATATCACTATGTATATATATATATTATATATATATATATATAACCACTCTCAAATATATATATATATTATATATGCATCACGCCCTAACACTCTTATAGCACCATAAATATAGTTATACTATACACTCTATACTAATATACTACAAGATACACCACTTACATATAATTAATATCCTAACGCTAAACCCCCACAATACACAACAACCAGCCCCACTAAACATAACAACACCACTCACGACCGCAAATAAACCAACAATCAAATCATCTACCTAGTACTTAATATTACTATGACATAAAACCACAAAAAATACTAACCGCATATAAAACACCGCAACCCAACCAGCACACAAACCAACACTCATATATAATATTATAATATAATCATATATATATACATATATCGCCGCCAATATACAGAACTATATATATAATATATATATATATATATATAAATCATAGATACCACTATATCATTTCTTTTTAAGTATTCATTTTTTCAAATGTTGCACCAAACCATAACGATTACAGCACCACCAACCTCAACTACTAGGCTTAAATCTAAGAATCACCCTCAACTTTCTAAGCTATATATACACATGATATGAATTCGAACACTATGCTAATTTGTTAAATATTAACTATTTTTCGGCAATTTCTAGGATTTCACCAATATTTGTATAAACAAAATATAGAGCAAAATTATAAAATTATAACTAAAATTAGGCCAGACCTCCCGAAGCATTCCATTGCTATGTAACTTTAAAACTATACCACTACAGGAAAATAAATAACATTTCTGATTTCAGGAAGTAATTTCGATAGATAGATAAACTTTAAAAAAAAAATATCATTATTCTCAATATTTATTAATAAACACCTTAATATTAGTTAAATTTTAGGGCTGGCAGCCCGTAGTTCGTCATGTAACCTTTCATTTCGGGCAGTGTCTACGAGACGCAAGAGTTGCCAATATGCTTTTTTTTTAATATCTCTGGAGAAAATGTTAATTTTATCTTTTATCTCCGGAAATACCATCAAGCCGACGGGGGACAGAAGGAGGGACGAAGTCCCCGTCGTCCCCGTAGGCCAAAGAACACCACGTTTCGTCTTTGCGTTTCACCCTTGGATACTTTTAGTTAAAAAAATCGACATTTGGCAGACCTTAATGTTCACTCTTAGTGATGGAGCTCCTTGCTTCTTCTCAAAAAAATTTTCATTATCACACAGATTTCCAACATTTTGAACAATTTTAAATTTCAAAAGGCGTTATTATTATTTATTTATTTTTTAGTTTACATATTTATTTATTCTCAAACGATTAATAAAATTTTAAATGTATTTTTCTGTAGCTGTTATTTTTTTTTTTTTTGTACACTCTCATGTTGCTTTCGGGAGGCTGACCCTAAAAATTATTAACAAAAAATATATTTAATTTTTAATCCTCTCTCTCTCGTCTCTCCTCTCTCTCTCTCTATCTCTCTCTCTCTCTCGTCTCTCTCTCTCTCCTCTCTCTCTACTCTCTCTCGCTCTCTCTCTTCTCTCGTCTTCTCTCTCTCTCTCTCTCTCAAACATAGTATATATAACTATATATAGTACTATATATATATATATATAGGATATATATTAATATATATATATATCATATATATATAATATATACTATACTTATAATAATAGTATTTTATATACTATATATATGAAATAATGTTTTTTTTTTTAACTTAAAAATTTGGGAGAAGGTATTTTATGACGTTTTCGAGAGGAGCCTTGTGGAAAAATCCTCACAATAGACAAAATAAGAATAAGGGTTTCTTTTACGTTTGCCATGACAACCAGTGATTTTGAAGCATTAGTAATTATGCTTTCTTGGAGCACAATCGAAATTTCTCAGGTCCAATTGATCTATGAAATAATGTTTCGCAGAGAATAAATGATCTTAATGGAAAATTAGATTAAACTGAATAACATATTTAAACAATATTTATTGAGTAATAGAAATAGTAATTTGAATTATTTTATTACATTAGTTGCTGTTTATTTTTTTTTAGAGGAGCCCGGCCTCCATGTGCTTCCCCCGTAAAACCGCGCCCTTATATATATATTTATATACTAATATATAACTATATATTATATATATATATATTATATAATATATATATATAATATATATTTATATATAGATACATATATATATAAATATATATATATATATATATATATATTATTTTTTTTTTTTTTTTTTTTTTTTTTTTTTTTTTTTTTTTTTTTCTTTTATATATAATATAAATATATAAACTTTTATATATTTTATAATAAAATAAAAAATATAAAACATATATATATAATCTATCACCCAATCTACCCTACTACTCACGCCAAACATAACACAAACCAAACCCTATACATAACGATAAACAGATAACTACACGAACCCTTATAACTACCAACACCCCTCACCCCTAACACCATACCTCTACTAACCCCACACTACCCCTAATACCACAATACTAATAGAATATATTTATATATATATATATACAACTCGATACTACCTATCTACCCACTACTCATAATCATAGTTAATCACTAACCCTCACCACTCACAAATCACCCTATAGCCTACCCGCCATTACGACTATAATACACTAAATCCTATGCATATCTACCTACTATATCCTACCAACAAATATCGACATAGTACCCGACTCACCGTAACAACTAACAACAACCATATATAGCAACACTACACCACCTATAGTCAAACACCACCTACCTCACTAATACTATATAACCATACCAAATAACTATCCGCACCACACATACACCCCCATATCACACTACCCAATACTCATAACTCCTCTCTCATATAATATGAATCCAATAACCCTATACAACACCACAAAGCACCACACAACCCGCACCCCACACCATGACTGCAATTACTAACTCACAATATAATACTTCAAAACATCTCAGAACTCAAAAGGAAGGAACCCCCAAAAAAAGTAAAGATCTATATTATATATTATATATTATATAATATATATATATATTATATATATATAATATATATATATGCTGACTTTTTAATATATAATTTTTGGTTCACCTAAAGGCAAGTAGGGCGTTAGCCTACTCTCATATACCCGAAAAGCCGCGCACTGGATTTTATATATTAATATATATATATATATATACTATATATATTTATATTATAATATATATACTATATATATAGTATATATACTTATTATAAATATAGATATACATATATATTATAGTTAAATAGCTCTTGCTCGTGCTTT
>JABUQX010011349.1:0-22730 GCA_015478945.1 Trachelipus rathkii | reverse complement strand
TTATATATATATATTATATATATAGAAGAGAGGAGAGAGAAAGAAAGAGAGAGAGAGAAGAGTCTCAAACGAGTAGCCTCAAAATCTGGAATAACGTGAGTCCAAATTGACACTTCGCGAAAATAACAACCTCGCGAAACCTTAAACTCGATAGTTAGAGTACAGTACTACAAATATGCCTATATATACTATATATATATATATATATATTATATAATATATATAATAATATTATATATATATATATATATATATATATATATATATATTATATATATATATATATATAATATATATTATATATAATATAATATATATTATTCATTTGCAATAAATATGTCGAAAACAAAGAATATCTGCATGAAGATAAAGAAGATTTGATTCTTCTGTGTCCAAACCACCGCATGTTGAGACTGAGAAACAAATTACTCGAAACTTTATCGTTGAGAAATTCTAAAACTCAAAAAAGTTTGATTCAAGAACAACTTTATTTTTCTCAAGTGAAAATATTCTTCTTGAGGCTATATCACCAAATTTTCATCCTGTCCTGACATTCCTCGTTATACTAAGTTTTTAAATATTTCTAATTTATGATAACCGCAATAAATAATGTTGTAAATAAAGAACACTTACGGGAAGATAAAGAAAGAAGGCTTGCCTCATCTGGATGTCGAACCATCGGTCAATATATTTGACGCAACTGATGAAAATCCAGCTCACACTAGGTAAATTAATGAGTGTACTGGGGTCTATATCTCCAACTATCGTTGAAGCAGAAAGAGCTTTCTCAGCTGCAGGACTCTATGATCAAACTAAAGAACTCGATTGAGTGATGAGTGTAAATTGGTTATGTTCCTTAAATTCATATTTTACACCAAATTAGGCTTTCAAATGCAGAAAGTTTCGAAATTTCAATTTTCATTTGCATATTTTCTTGAATTTTTAAGAACAACATTATTTTTTATGCGGAAATTATTATTATTTATAAAAGGCAATTTTTATTTCATTCAATTGTAGATAATGTAAATGTTTAGATTATTTTATTATGAAGTCTTTATAATTCTTTGTATTATTCCCTTTTTAAAAGAATGAAAAAATTTAGCGCCAATGAAATATCGAGGGATATCCCGGGATCTCGGGACAATAACATATTTTATCATACCGGAATGAGCAAATGAATCAAAACTCGCCCAACAAAGCGAGGGACCTTGGTTAGAAACTGGTCGGGTGAGAAGTAAATTATTTCCTCCTTGGCTAGCTTATCTTGCTCGAACATAAAAACGAGTACACCCCCTCCTAGAATTAGGCTCTGCCCAAGAGCGGTGGTGTCAACTGTAAAAAAAAAAAAAAACTGTGCCAAATGGCACCGGAACTATTCGCCAAATTGCTTACCCAACTGCTGAGAACCAGCAAGTTTGCAACTAAGAGTTCAGAAGGCGGTAGTGTCCATTGTAAAAGCAAAATGAAAAAAAGTGATTCAGCAGTAAAGTAGAGATGATGAAAAGAAAAACCCAGATTACTTTTTTCAAAAAGAGTTGAATAAGTGAAACCAAACCGAACATGCCACACGTATCCTGTACAAGGGCAGACAACACGCCGTTTACTCATAATAAGCAAACAGGACGGTAAAAACGCCCATCCTGAAAGGTGTCTAAAATATTTTTACTTGTAAGTATATTCAAATTTTCTTTTTTAATATCTATAAGTATAATAAGCAACTTGCCATTTTCGTCTCTGTAATCCAAGAAGGCAGAAAACAGCAGAAACGTTGCGGCCCCAATTTCAGCTTTTTGCCAAAGGACGTTCCTGTGTTTGATATCAAAAAAGCCAGGAAGGATGTTGCATCTCTTGCCTTTTGCCTCTAAATCTGCGAGGAACTTAACTGGGAAGGAAGGATTCTCTTCTTCAGCTTCATCTTCTATGAATCTGCTGAAGCAAAAGTAACATTTTTATTATATTGTTTTCTAAACCAAATAATTAGTATTAAGAAACAAATAATAACATTACTCACTTTTCATTATGTTCAATTCAGTTCTATTCTCTCTGCATTTATTTCGGGATTGAAAACTCTTGTATTCCTCACAGAATTAATATGAAAACATTGTAGGTTGAGGCAGTGATTATCGGACATTTGATTCGTATGAGGTTATAAATAAAATTATTAATATTATAGTATATTAATTCTTGTCTTTTTAATTATATATCTTTTAAGGTGATAAGAGATTGAAAGTAAAATAAAGTATTAATAAAAATATTTATTAATAAAAGTATATATATAATAGCATATTGTATAATATGACATAGGTAACTTTTAAACAAGATATTTATATTTATATATTATATTATATATTTAATAAATATTATATATATATTAATAATTAATATATATTAATATTATATATATATATTATATATATATATTATAAATATATATATATATATATTAATGTATTAATTTACAAACTACTATATATATATATATTTAATATATATATATATATATATACTATAATATAAGATATTATATATACTTATATATATATATATTTATATATACATTAATATATTTATAATATATATATATATACTATTAATTATATATATATATATTTATAGTATATATAATATATATTAATATATATAATATATTATATATATAATATAATTATATTATTATTATATATATATATATATATATATTATATATAATTATATATATTATATTATTTAATATTATTATATTATATTATATATATATTATATATAATATATATTTTATTTATAACATTATATAATATATATATTAATATATATATATATATATATATATGTATATTATATATATATATGTATATTATACATATATTATATTAACAAGTATATACTATAGTATATATATATATACCTATATATATACTTAAACTACATAACAACATGCATATAACAAAACAACTATAAGAAAACAATTACACTTTACTATTAAAAAGTGTAAACAATAAATTGTTAGCCTTTCATTTTTAAAATTTAATATTAATAATAAATATAACATATATACTAAGTGGAATATATAACTCAATAACTAAAAAAAAAGTTACAACTTTGATTATAATAACACACTCATCATTTAGTTGGTAGGTTGATTAAACCTCCCCTTTTTGGGGATAAGTTAATTATAAATTAATATATAATAAACAATACAAACATAAACTAACATAATCAATCGATATCGAGTCAAAACGACTTCTATCAAGTCAACATACAATTTTGTCACAACTTGTAATACATAATATTATATTATATTATATTTATATATATATATATATAATTTATATTATATAACTAGATATATAAATATATATAATATTAATATATATATTTTTAATATTATATATATATTTCATACGTAGTATATATATATATTATATTATACTATATATATATATATATAATTATATACTATATATATACATATATATTATATAATATATACTATTATATTATTTAATATATTATTATATATAAAAAATATTTGAAAGACATGCCAAATGATAATAAATAGTTATTTGAGTTATTTCTTGAATTAAGATATTTGTGGTAAATAAATCAACTCAATATTAATACTATATATTATATATATATTACTTAGTTATTATTATATATTAATATATATATATATATATTATATTATATTAGGATATATTAATATTGTTTGTATATATATTATATCATACATATATATATATTTACATATATATATAATATTTAATATATATAATATATATATTAATATAATATATATATTTAATATATTATATTTTAATTAAATTATATATTTAAATATAGAATATTATTATTAATATATTATTATATATATAATATTATATATTAATATAATTAATATTATAAATATTTATATATATATATATATATATATATATATATATATATCTATTAATATATTTAATATTATATAATTAGATTCTCATATATATTATATAATATATTATATATATTAATTTATTTATATAATATATTATATATATATATTATATATATAGTATTAGATATATATATATAATATATATTATTATATATATATATATATTAATATATAATATATATTATATTATTATATATATTTATATTTAATATATATATATATATATTATTATATATTAATATTATATATTATTATATTATTAATATATATATATTATATATATATATATTATATTAATATTAATCATAAAAACTTATTACCTATATATAATATATATAATATATAATATTATATTTAATATATATATATTACTTATATACTATATTAATAGTATAAAATGTAGAAAGACTATTGATAGTACTAGCTTATACTTCTATTCTTCGTTCCCCACAACTTCACTCCTACAGTGATAGTACTGTTGAATTTGTGATAGTCATCGTAATGGTTTTCTCCGTTTATTACGCTGCATAAAGATACCTAAATATGACTAAGCTACTAGTGTTAGGTTCGCATTCTCTCATGATTTTGGTAGATTCTCTATTTCGATACACCATAGAATACGATATATATTGTGCTATTGCTCTTTAGCCAGTGAATGTATAATAGTTGTCAATAATATAAAATCGGTAAATTAACACTATCTTTTATTAAATCTAGGTTGATACTCATATAAATGGGGAAGGGAGTTAAATAACAACTTTAGTTTTTGGCTCTATTTTATTTTTAAAATATTTCACGGCTTAAAGTATACTTTTTAATTCTTGTTCATCTCTTCAACATTAAATTATAAAGATTAAAGTTGTTTTTATTTAAAAAGTTTATTAAAATAATACCATACTCTCAGTATATATATGTTATGCTTGTATATAAAGAGTATAATAATTAAATAACGTTATAATGTACTTGTAACTCTCTATCTACTCAGTTATGATATACATCCTCATATAATAGCACACAACGTTTCTTATGATTAGGTACATGAAAATTAAATCATATTATCTCTCATCATTATCGATTAACGATATATATCTCATGGTATATATATATATATTAGGCGGAAGTATAATTATTACTATATTTACTATATATATAACTAGGACATAAGTTATATAGTTGAGAGATTTTAAAGATATGATGTCTTTACAACTTACTAATAGCGTTTGGCTTTATTGATGAATAGGTATATATATATTATATACTCTAATCATTAATAATATTACTCATAATATATAGTTGATTTTTTATCATAGACTCATTATTTTATTATACTGCCAACATAATATTTGGATTTCTAATAGGTACCTATTAATATATATTGAATAATAATAATTTAATATTTTTTATACTATATATATAATATATATATAGATAGTATATTAGTCTAATTTAATCACTAATAATAATTATATTTACTGAAATTGTATATATATATAATATGAGTAATATATTATTTAATTATATATTATATTATATATTTAAAACCTCGTATGCACTTGATATTTATATCGTCGGAATTGAATATTCACGAAATAATTTTATTCCAGTTAAAACCGGGTACATTAGACATATATAAAAAGCGATAAACAGTGGAATTTATTTTATAAGATCTATAATATAACAAATAAATAATATAAAGATTAATTAATAATTAACTTTAATAATTTATGAAAGAAAAACATTATATATTAAAATCTAATACTAATACTATTTGCCACATTATTACAAGATAAAAATATTAGAATAAAGGATTAAAAATAGGGTTATTTTACATTTTTATATAACAAAACATATAATTATATTAACATAAATAATGATTATTCTCAAATTTTATTTTCTTATAAGATAGAAATTTTTTTTATAAGTAATATACACTTGTTATATATATATATGATTTACTCTTTTTAGATATATATGAATTTATATTATAAACTTTATTAAATACTTTACTTGGTTGTAGCAATTATATATTATTAATTATATTATATTTATTATTATATATCATATATATAATATTAATTAATATTATATTACACTATTAATTATATTTATAATATTATTAAGTGAGTATAATATATATATATTAATATATATTATATATATAAATTATGTATATATATATAAATACCAGGAATTATTATTTGTTTAGGTATTTCGTTATTATCGAATATTAACTCACGTTGAAACTTTTACTCGGAACTTGGGAAAAGTTCACTGGTCCGGAACTAACTTATGGATATTAAACTTTGCTATTGCGACATTCTCAGTTACTCACCTTACATATTCTACTTTAATAACTTTAGTATTATTGTTAATTATACAAGTGTAGTATCAAGTACTACTTCTTAAAGATATATATTGGCATCTTGTATTACATATATATCCATTACTGTTAAGCTTCTTATTAGTTCCTGTTAATAGTCATCAAAAATACTATTTGGATCTAAGTCGTAGTATACTGATCATAATTGATAAATCATATATTTATTAATATAATCTGTTGTAAAATATAAATATAAGAATATCATACAGTCATGCTATATATGGTTTTGGGCATTAACTTGAATGATTATATTATATCAAGTTTTGATATTGAGTCTTTATATACTAATATCCATACTCTGTAATTATCTTCGGATATAAACTGCTTATACGATTTTGTGATAAAATATAATATTTATACTAATTAACAATACATATATAGAGAATACTAAGGATTATTTGATATACGTATATGATATCTGTATAGAATAACGGTATATATATAGTACTACTATATAATAATACCTATACCTTAGATACTATACGACTCGACTCGCCTTAGGCGCGGATAATGTAATCACCAATTATAGTATTAGTCTTGCTCTCTAATGTAATATACTATATCTCACCAATATAAAAGGTAAATAAAAACAAACAAAAAATAAAAAATAAATAAAAAAAAACAAAACATATAATGAAGAGTAATTTTCATACCACAACATGCAAAGGAACAAGATTAGTAAAACTAGAGTCACATTTGATAGAATATGTATACTTTTATGGGCTTCTTCATTTTATTTAGGTAACCTCAAAAGTTCTTCTCTGGGCTTCATATAAGAGGTATGAACTAAACAAGTTAGGACGTGATTTATAAGGTATAATTGGAAATCTTATAGTGATATAGTGCAAAGCCCTACAATCTTGGGTTCTCGTCTGCATCAGAGAGTATGATTTGAATAACTAATATCAAAAATATCACTTGTGATAATTCCAATAGATACTTCTGTAAAAATATATATATAGCTATCTTCTATATTATATATACTACGTCAGCAGTTCTATACTTCAGATTCTCCTATAGTATTATTATATTATATAATATTCTACCTATATATTATATTATAGTATATAATATTTTATAGTAAAGTATATATATATAAGTATTAATCTACTTAACGAGGCTACTATCTAGATATACTATTATATATTAGTGATAGCCTCATAGTATTTATATATTTGACGTATTTAAGAAAGTGTCACGCATATAAATATATACGTGAGGCTCTGTTAATAAACGATATTATAATTATTGCGTACTTACTGTGTTAGTATTTCACTCGACCCTCTCTATGGTTTGACTTACTCAGTCGGGCTTTATTGGAACTAGCATACGGTTGACTTATATATTATTATAGTTCATTACTGAGTCTTCAAAGTGTTAATAAAAAGTCTATTATTATTTCAGAAGCGGTAGTAGGTTTACATAGTTTGAGGATAAGAGATGACGTTTATTTAACTCAACTCCACAACATAGAGAGCAACTTATTTTCCTACACCAAAACACTTTTCAAAATTCAAATAAGTTCATTTTAATAAGAAAATTATGGATACTTGTTTTATATTAATAACATTTAAGGAATTTTTTTGCCCTTTATAAACATTGATTATGTTTATTAATAAATTTGTTTTGTAGTAGTTTCTATTACTTTAAAGTTAATTTCATTATATATTATTACTTTATTATTAACTTAATACTACTTTACTCTACTACTATCATACTCAATAATTTACTTTACTACTTAACTTACTTACTAATAATAATAATATATAATAATAATTTAAATAATAAATTAATAAATAATAATATTATAATAATATAATTTTAAATATAAATAATAATTATAATAATCATATTTAATATAATAATATATTAAATAATAATATATTCAGTTACTTTTATATACATATTTTTATATATATTTTTATATTTAATCTCCATGTCTATTAGGTCTAATTAATAAAAAAGTGTCATAACTACTATATTTGTACACAAAAAAAGCATCTTAAAATAATTTAAATCAATACTGAATTTTTTTTACTTATGTATATATTTCATATATTATTTATAATTTATATTATAAAATAATTATTAATATGATTATATTATTATTTTATTTTTTATTTATCTTATTATATTTCTATATATATGCTTTTCTGATGAACGCTTATTATATTTTCTCAAATAAAAAGATGAAATTAATTTTGGGTGCAAAATCTTTTATCTAAAATTAATAATTAATCCTAGCTTTTAATTTACTCAAATATATATTATGGATTAAGTATATCCTGGCATATATATATCACCTCAATTTATAACAAGTAATACATATTCTATCTTCAATGTTAGCTTGTATATTACATAAGCTTTATATTGTAATTATTATAAAGTTTAAAATTAAATACTAATATATTAATAATTATTAATAGTATTAAGTATATATATAATATATTATATATTATATATATATATATTACTAGTATATGCTTAAAATTCATATATATATATATATATATATATTATATTGGACTTTATGTATATATATATATCATATATATTAATATATTATTATATATTAAGTCGTTTACAAAAAAATGTTCTGTATAAATATAATAAATGCTTACATCATACTTTATTGTTGAATATATAATATTTAAAAAACTATATTATTATATTAATAATATATATATATATATATAATATTATTAATTATAATATTATATATTAATTTATATTATTTAATTTAATTTTATATATTATGCTATATATATATTACCTATTTATATACTATATATATTATAATATAATATATATATTATATATATATAATATATTATAATATATATTATAATATTATATGTATATTAATATTAATTAATACTATATATATGTATATATATAATTATACTAATATATATTATATATTATATATATATATTAAATATATAAATACTTTATATTATTATATTATATATATATATATATATATATATATATATATATTTATATATATATATTATATATTAATTATATTATAATATATATATATATATATATTAATTTAAATTAACTAAATATGTATATAAATAATTAAATTATTATATTTTAATAATAAAATACCTATATACTATTATATATTAATTTAATATATATGTATATATACTATATTTTTATATATATATATAGTTTAATAATAACTAGTGTTAATTATTTAATACTATCTTGCTAATATATTATATATAAATAATATAATTATTAAATATAATACTGCAAATAGTAATATATGTTATTGTCTAAAAAAATAATTATAAATAATAAATTATAAATAAAAAAAATCTACAATAAATATATATATATACACAATCCACAGATAAAAAACAGGACTGCCACGCCCAAATTTACTTACAAACATCACTCTTATCTAAGACAACCAGTATCCACCTTCTATCAAATGACCAAGTAAGAGATAGGTATCTATAATGAATATATCGGTTTCGGATTAGTCGGCTCGCTCTGCGTGGGAAGTTCTCGTGAGAGGATAACGTTTGTTATTGCGGCGGCCCACCTCGTTCATCACTTATTTAGCGATGAATTTATTTTCAAATTGCATTAAATCTTTCTGTTCGTTTAGTGTATTGCCAATACACTTTCTATTTTGGCATTATCTCGATTTAAGCCCAAAAATAATTAATGAATAAAAAACATTCAGGGAAGCCATGATTTCAAAACTATCTCGTTACAACAGGCGCCTTTCAACTCCACCTATAATACACTCACACTTCAACTATTTAAGTCACCATGCACATATAATTAAATAGACATCTCAAATATCTAGGCAAAAAAAACATTATCTTTCCGCTCCACTAATCCGCAAGAATTTATATATTTTTCTCCAAAGATCATAAATAAAGCCTAGAAAGCCATTCACATAAATTATATTGAAAAATGTTGAAACCAACTTTGTCGACATTTACCGGCTCTCAATAATACTCATCTACTTTCAAGACATTAACCTTCTTACTTAGTCTTGTAAAATTGTAAATGTCCAACTGACCGACTGACCTGCACTCTGATTTGAAACATAGAGCTCGCCATGGACCCTGCACATGAGCTCTGACCCGCCAGCGCCTGCCCTGTCCCAGTATACTCATGCGGCCAGGCAGCATCCAAGTTAGTGTTCCACTCTCGGTCTCTCAGTTACGTGTGCCACTGGGGCAGCGGTAGGGCTTAATTCTACCAAAAAGGTAGGGTCGATGTATACTCTTTCTCTCCGCGGACCGCACTACCTACTTCTTGCAGTGGTGTACCGGCGCGGGCGGTGGAGGCAAGTTATGGGGTGAGGAATATTATACAATATATCCTAATTATATATATATAATATTAGTATAATTTTAACTATATATATATATATTATTATAATATATATTATATATATATATATATTAATTTAATATATTATATAATATATATTAATATACTTATTAATATTATTAATATATATATTATATATATATAATATTTAATATATATATAATATATAATTAATATTATGAATATATAATATTATACTATATGTTATTATATATATATTAATATATATATATATATTAAAGGAGTAATGATATGAGTATCGCAATATTTTCAAAAGTGTTTTTATATATTGATTTTGTTTCAGTTTAAAGGCTTCTATAATATATATATATTAATTATATATGATACTTAGTATATATAGGGTATACTATAATCTTACCCATGATACAATTAAAACAGTGTGGTTACTAATGGTTACTCGCCTATTTCATTCTAGTCGCTCGTATCCACACTCTTACCTATATATCCTAATAATATACAACATCTTACAAAACACCAACCTTTAATTATTCCTCACATCAATACATACATACATATCATGCATATATATATATATACATTAATACTCTTTATATCACACATTCCCTCTACTTCTAAGACTAAATAATACACTCTATTACAGACCATCCCTATCCTTATACTTATTTTACCTATGTTTAGTGTCTTAGATTTTATAGAAAAGGTCACATTACGTATTAGTTTCACTTATGTATATGTAATATATATTAGATTATTATTATTTATATTAATTAAATGTCGCAAAAGATAAGCTCTATATAGTACTATACTGATTACTCTATATATATTATACTATAATATAAGGGACTAAGTGTAGTATATTATGATTATGGTTAGTTATCATTGTGGTATTCACTTTATTATATCATACTACCTTAGCTCTCAACTTAATATTACTATACTAACATCTATTTTATCATTTTTAGCCTTATTCAGACGTGGTAGCGGATATCCGCATCGCATCCACATTTGCGGATTATCCGCATCAATTTTCACTATCCGGAGGATTACCGGATTGCCTAAATATACACCTGTCCCTCGGAGCATCACACCCGGCGAGTCTGCCTTGATCGCCAGCTATAGCATCCAGCGATTCTTTTCTATCTTTCCGCGGGTCTGTCGAAACAATATGTTATGATCTCCACTGATGCATTGAAGTTCTACATTTGGAATGTCAGAGGCAAGAGGAATGTTGAGGAATTGAAGAGCAGGGGAGACGGATTAGTACTTCATCAAGAAGGTAGTATGTGATTTTATAAAGTGTTATTTAGAAAAAGGGCAAACTTTGATGGTTATTTAGCTACGCGGGTGGTGAGCGTGAAACAAAGTGCATGAAACGTACTCTTATATGAGACAATCGTTAGTGAAATAATGTATATGATAGATATATATATATATTATATTATATTAATATATATATATATGTGTATATAATTAGTATTATAGTGAATTAATGTGTATCGTTGATGTGCTTGGTGTGGATACAGGAATTAGTGAATAGATGGGGGAGTGAATGATAAGTATATATCCTTAAAGGTATAAGTTTGCAATTCATGTTCGTATATATATATTGCCAGTTGACTCTTATATGATATATTGTAGAGGACGGCTTTTCACAGTGAAGGAAATTCACAGAACAGTCATGATGAGATTATGAGTGTAATATAGGATTTTTCACACTAGTCTCGCTCGATATACGTGACTGACGCATGGTTGCGATTGCAATCTTTTCTATAATTTCGTAGGATGACATTATAAATCGCAAAGTTACTTAAAATATTGTTAGTTTGAAAGCGTCACATGGTATGATGTGGTTTGATGACCAGATGGCCTATTCGGACGAAGGCCTGCGATCGACAGCGTATGTGGAAAAAGTGTTACGCAGCCTGTCTCTGGGGACAAGCGCATGCTGGTGCTCAAAGTGTCAGGAGCTATCACGATCAGCCGAACTGAAAGGCAAAAGATATACGCAGAAAGGAGTACGAATCGCATGCCATGATAGTTAACCATTCTATTAATATCATATCATTGCCGAATCCATATACTATATATAATGAACGTTTTTTTATGGCTTCTTAGCACAAATCTTAAGCAGCTAATGTTCGTAGATATATGAGTATAGCGTGTCCTCAAATAGACACTTATATTATGTAATCTCGTAAAGATGATATCAATAAATAGTGAGAAACATAAGCTTGAAATCAGATAATAAGATCACTGGTTTTGTGGTAATTATATATATATACGTGAAGTAAATTGTTACATAAGTATATTTACCACATTCTTTCTAGAGTCGCCTCATAGAATAAAAATCTTTAAGTACAAAGCCTTTTAACATATAGTGTGGCATATATAGTGTGAGCGTGTTTTAGTTGTTTGCATGATTCTCATTTTCGTGTCATCGAGAAAATGTGCGAAAGGCAGAGCCTCTCCCTGACAAGGTCATTCTCCAAGACGTTCTCTCGCTACTTGCAGGACTAATTTGGAATTATTAAATTAGTAATAAGTGCATGTAAGTAAACTATACACGCTTGGTCCTAACATGCCGGATGGAAAGGCTTGGGGAAGGATGCAATATTCGGTTGGTGGGTGCGACATAATACAACCGGAGTTTTGGGTCCAAAGCGATCTCGTCACTACTGGATATTGAGAGTGCGGTTTCAGCCTTTACCAGTATATATATATATATTAGTGAAATACATTAGTAAAAATTTGTAGATAGTCCAATTAGCTGAGTATCTCATAAGTCATTATACTATATATAACATATATAGAGGATAATTATATATCAGAGACGTTAGACGACAGAGGTAATAGTATGACACATGAACCTAATGAGGTATGATAGGGAACCCTAATAAGTATTACACTATAGAGTATTACCTTCCATCTAAGGATATATATATATATATATAATATAGGTGAGTGAGATTATACTTAGTAATAGTCGTCTGTATAGTATATAGTGAGGTCAGAAGAATTGGATCCCGATATCAAATAGTATAGTTTTCCATTTGTATACTTAAACATAAGTAATAAAAAAAGCTACAATTATATATAATCCTTAAGGAGTTATGTTGAGATTAGTACTGAGACGAGAGAGAGAGAGAGATAGTAAGCGGTAATGTATATAGTAGAATAGTATAATAGCATAATACTCAATTATATGTGCCAAGAAAGTACCCCAGATTTTGTGTAAGTATCCCTCTATACTAATAGGTAGTACGTGAACAACGCCCTCCATATACAGAGCAGTCAACTTGGTAAGGTGTAGTTAGAGGTACAAAGTTCCGTGGCGCTCAAAATACTAATAATCCCAACCTTACTTTTTGAAAAATAAAGGTGACACCTTCAGAGAGAGAGAGAGAGTAGTAAGAGGGATGCGTGTGTGTGGAGAGAGAGAGGAGAGCATCATCCATCAGAGAGACAGACAGAGAGAGGGAGTAGTAGTAAAGTAGAAGAAGACCCTTATATTTATTATTAGTAGGTTCACGAGAAAAGGATAACTCTCAGTACTAAGTAATATTAAGAATACAGAGGGAGAAACCCTGGTCAAAAGGGGGAAAATTATTAGTGTAAATAATTTTAATGTCGAGTGTAATAGATTGTACTAATTGATTACATAAAATGGTTTCTAGCAAAATGTAGAGAACCATCGCAGGATACCGTGTAACATCTCATTAGATATATATAATATTGAGAAAAATGTATTTTTAACATTTGAAATTTATATATCACACAACAATACTAATATAACAACCAAATAAAAACAACAAAACACTAAACAAATGCAGACAAATTTAAAAAGATTTATACAAAAATTAAAATTTTTTATAAAATGTTTTATGGATCCTTTCAAATTTACAATAAATAATAATAATAATAATTAATAATATTAATATACAATAATAATAATACAATAATAATAATAATAATATAATAATAATACATAATGAATAATTTAATAATAATAATATGTCTTAAATTATCATAATTTAATTTTTAATAATATAATTATATAATTATTTATAATTATTAAAAAATAAAAATAATAATAATAATAATAATAAAATAATAATAATAATAATAATAATAATAATAATAATAATAATAATAATAATAATAATAATAATAATAATAATAATAATAATATAAAATAATATATACTAAATTATTAATTTATAATAATATAATTTATATAATAAGGCTTAATGAACAAGCAATGTAATAGTGAAAGTATATATATATCAATAGATATAATATAATATAATATTTTATTATAGAAAATAAGAAGCCTGCAGGTATATGTAAAGAATACATAATAAGTTAAAAGTTTAAGAAGAGAAGTAATAAAGAAGATAAAGAATAAGAAGACTTTATGAGATGACGAAGAGAAGAAAGAAGAAGATGCGCCCAAAAATAAAATAGCATTATAAGTATATATAAGTATATATATAATATATAGATAATATATATATTTAAAGATATATAAAAGTATATATATAATATATAATAATATATGTATATAGTAATATACTTTTGTTATAATAACAGTATATATAAAGAAGAAGAATATCAGAAGCAAGATAGTAAGTTATATATATATTGAAATAGTAAAGGAATTAGAAAGAAGATAAAGATAATAGTAATATGAGTATAATAGTATAAGATAAAGTGAGAAGATGATAAGTAAAGTAATAATTATATATATATATATATTATAAGAGGATAGGATAGAGGCTGATAGAAAAGATAGAAGTAAGAAAGAAGTAAATAGAAGGAGATAATAGTAAGAAGAGAAGTTATAAGAATGAAATAAGAAGATAGTTAAGAAGTAAAGAAGTGATAATATTAAGTGAAGTGTATATAAAGAAGAAGAAGACTACAGAAACTATAACAGTGAAACTAACAAACTAGCAAGGGACTTTCAGTTCTTTAACTCTAAAGACTAGTCGTGTTAAGTATTTTTTTGTTTATTTAATTTGCTGGATGTGTCTACTGTTCTTAAAACAAACTATTATCTGTTTTTGAAATAGTATATTAATTTAACATTTTCAATGTAATATATGAGTTTGCGCACTTAAAGCCGAAGGCTTCATAAGCAACAAACATATTGGTATTAAAAGTACCTCGTTATTCGTTGATTGGACATGTACTACTGTCAACTGTGACATATGAGTTTTGTTCACTCAAAACGTTTCTGTTTCTAAGGCCAACAAACCATCATATGCTACAAGTGGGTGAAATTTGGTTTTTGGATTATTTTTCCTACTCAGCTGTGATCGATTAGATTCACCGTCTTGAACAGATATGTTCTATTTGCGTCTCTAAGCTATTTATTGGATATTTCTACTGTCAAAGTGATGCGATGAGTTTGCTCACTCAGACAGTTTCTGTTTCTAAGTTTCTAAGCACAAACAATCATAGTTGCTACAAGTGTCACAAATTTTGTTTTTGGATTATTTTTCCTACTTAGTGTGATCGAATTAGATCACCGTTTTAGAACAGATATGTTCTAAGCGGTGAACATCAAATCTGTTTATATAAGTTCGGCGCCCAAATTCTATTAAAATGTACTTTTTTATTTTTATTTTTTATTATGTTTTATAGTTTGTATGTTTAGTTATTTTTTAATGTATTTTATTTTTGTTATTTTTTTAATTTTTTCTTTTATATATTAATTATATATATTATTTATTTTATATTATATTATATATATTATATAATTTATTATATTATATATTATATTATCATATATATATAATATTATATTATAAATTTATATATATTATATCTTATATATATATATAATATTATATATATTATATTTATATATATATAGTATATATATATATATATATTATATATTAGTTATTAACTATATTATATTATATATTAGTATATATATATATATACTTATATATATTATTTTTATTATATTATATATATATATATATTTTATATATATATTTTTTTTTATATATATATTATATATTATATTATATATATTATACTATACTATATATATATTTTATATACTCTATATATTTATATATTATATATAATATTATTATATATATGTATAATATTATTATATATATTTCTCCTTTTTTTTTATTAACTTTGTTTTTTTTTTTTTTTTTCTTTTTTTTTATTACGTTTTTGTTCTTTATTTATTTGATTTTTTATTATTTGTGAAGAAATTTGATGAGATTTTTATAAATTTTACATTGATTTCGATAGTTTCTTTGAGTTTCTTTATCTAGGTCACGTCTAATCTATCGTTTAATTTAACATAAGAGAAGGAGAAGGATTCTTTGTATGCACGGGTGGCATGTAGAAGAAGAAGTAAAGAAAGAAGAGGAAGAAGAAGAAGAAGAAGAAAGAAGAGAAGAAAGAAGAAAAGCAAAAGAAGAAAGTAGATTCTATGTGCAATTTATCACCAAAGAATTTAGATAAAGTATATATAGTATAAAGATAAGAAGTGAAGAGAGAAGAGAGGAAGAAGAAGAAAGAGAAGATGGAATGAAAGAAAGAGAGAAAGATAAAGAATGATTAAGAAGAAGAAAGAAGAAGGAAGAGATAAATAAAGAAATGAAGAGATAAGACATTATAATTTATAAATATTTTATATAATTATTAGGAAAATATTTTTTTATTATAATATTTCGTGTCATTTCGCAAATTTCAAAAATTAGATAGATAAATACATTGTTAGAAATTTTTTTTCTACTCCATTTCACTGATATATTGAGTAGTGAAGTAGATGTGCTCCAATTTTTCTTAGTACCTGAGTGGCAGTAAAAACTAGTTGTCCTATGTAAAAAAATCCTGTGATAGCTAACACTCACCAGCCTATTCCGCATCACGGCTCAATCACTCTCGATTGTTCCAGATGCAATTGTTTAACCTATATCTTCTAATCGCGCTCAGAACGAGTCCCTTCTCGCGATACGTTCGAGTCGCGGTTACACATATGAGCTCTACCTTTCCTCTCGACTTATTTTCTCCGTCATTCTGTGTACTCGACGCAGTAATTGCGTCGCGATACTTGTTGATTAAATAAGATCCTCCACCTCTCACGTCAATCCTTGAATGAACGTCTCAAACATTAACGTCAGTCATAATCTAATAAATACCTTTCTACCGATCCTCACGTCATACGCTACTGTTTGTGACAAGTCCTAATTTTCTACTAATCATTTGTTATATTTCAAATGAGAATATTATGAATATTACATGTTTCATCTACCACTTGCTTCACTTCTTCTTCACCAATCTCCAGTCCATATACTTTAGTATAGTAGATCATAATTCTTTCTCGTATAACTACAGAGATATACCGATCTATATTATATCTCTATCTAATGGCAGAGTCAATAAACTTAAATTTCTTCATAATTTAAGTTCCTACAGTCTCCCTTTATCTCCCTATTACTCTTATTAATAAAGTAGGTTACTTCTAACTATCGCTCTCCTCACCTCAATTCCTTAAAACTGCACCTTACCATAAATAGCTTTGTTTCCGACAACTTTTACATATCTCAAATCTAAAGCTACAGTTCTCTAGGCCTTTCCCACGATCTTTATATTTATCAATACCTAGGTTATAATTTCGTCTTCTTAACTTCGATAATTGTTACCATCCTTCAATTATTTCTCACTCTATACAAAATGTTTCATCAATTTAATGACATTTTGTTTATCCCATAATTCCAAATACCCAAAATTTTATTTTCTTTAGAAATAAAATATTACATCACCATACATAACACACACACCACACACACACACACACTACTACACAACACCAACACTACACACTAACACATCATACAACACTACACACATACACACACACTAACTATCGATCTACACACACACTAACACATTTACCTCTTACATTATTATATTGCAAAGTTATATTACAGATTTTTTCATGAGGCGTTTCCTTCACACTTTCATTCACTTCATCTATCCATTTCCTCTCTCTAGTGTACTATCGATAAAGAACCTATATCCCTTATTCATTATTTTCTGATAGTAATTCCTCCCTACTCTACTATATTACTCATTGAACATTTCGTTATTTTTCTCCGGAGAAGACTTTAATTAATATTCTCTAGCAGTTCACTTTCTTCTCTTCCAAATCATTGTTAATTATTCTCTTTTCTTATAAAGGATACCGATTAGACTATAAAGTAGATATGGAAAATTCCTGTGTTGTTTTTATTTCGCTCTCTTAGTGTCGTGAGTATTTGTAATCAATAATATTTGTGCATTACCACTGTTGTGTCTCTCGCGTCATCGTAGTATGCCTATGTGCATATTCAACCAAGTCCATGGGATTGATACTTTTTTATCTTTGTAGATCCCAGTCTTTTTCTCTTCTAGCTCACCTGTAGTTATAAATAAGTACACTATCACTTCAGAAATTAGCACGTATTTTTTAGAATTCATCTGTTAACTCCGTCATATTTAGAGTCTATATTCCTAGACATGTTTCTCTTGCATTCTACTATTACATATATTCGTTTCTTCCTTTTCTTTATGTGTTGTACCATGTGATTATTTCTCATGTGTTCTATCTACTTTTTATATTTCAATATTCTAATCTGATTATTATATTTCATTAGTGTTCTCTATTCCTACATTTTCTCTCCTTATTATATAACTTATGTTTCTACTTTATCTCTCACATCCTTAATTTCATTTTATTTCCATCATTTTCATTCTTCTATTATATCAATATCATGCACCATATTATTATTATCTATATCTATAAATACTTGTATGAATGCTGTTCTTATTTAGTGAAAGTGCCGCTTTTATTATATTATAATATTATATTATATATCTTAGTATGTAAATAACTTGTAATAAATCCTATCAGTAATTTCCTTATTAATCTATTATTATTATTATTATATTACTCTTAGTCCTATCGCAAGCCCTATTCATTATCTCAACACAAAATCTAATTATTATTATATATTATTATTTATTATATATATTTCTACTTACTCTAGATTACAATTATATCTCTATTATATCTATTACTATCCAACTATTCTATCTATATTATTTTTTAGTGATGAATGTGCTGCTCAAGAGTCAACTCTAAGTCACACTAGAAATCCATAGATAGTCTTAAGTACCCTTCTCTGCCCTTCTCTTTCTAATCAGCTCCGAGTATGATGTCGCTAGTGCTGCTCGTGTGTGTGAGAAGAGTGCTCTTCTGCTGAGCATTATAGGGCGAATCTGCGTATTATTATTATTAAAATGGAATTTAGATGTTACATTGTGATCTATGTTAGACGTGAAACCGATTTAGAATTATACCTCAATTATACCAAAGTTTTCATGTATAATTAAGGTAATTGATAAAATATGTGTATTTTTATACTTAAGTTTAAATTTCACTGTGTTAAGTGGGCATAAAATAAGACTCTCGTTGATTCACCCTGAGTAGATAATTTTTTTATAATAAACTATTCTATTATACTTAAAGTAGGCCTATAATTTATATATTAATAAATTTTATTATATAAAGAAGTTTTATTTCCTTAAACTTATATTATCTTATATTATAATTATATATATATATATATATATATTAATATATATATATATATTATAATATATATTATAACTATAATATATTAGATATATTATATATTATAATTAATATATTTAATATATATATACTATATATATTATATATATATTATATAACTATATAATATATTTTATATATATCTTAATATATATTATATAATATACTATTATTAATATATTATATTTATATATATTAATAAATATATATATTAATATAATATATAATATATATATATATATATTTTATATATATATAATATATATATATTAATATATTATATATATATTATAATTATTAATTAATTATATTATAACTATATATATATTTAATATATATATATATATAATATATATATTAATATTATATATACTTAACTTACTTACTTTACTTCTTGTACCGTGAGCCCACCTTATTGGTAGTGATATATGGATCCAACTCAACTGACTTCTAGGAATGCACTGCCGATCTCAATATTATATATATACTTAATATATATTATATATATATGAGGCGACTCTCTATCATGCTTGTGCTGTCGGCTCATCTAGCACGATATTAACATTTAAGAATACGGTCTTTGATCCTTAACAACATTTACATAAAGTTACTCAGATAATAAAATTCTCTTATTTTTTAGCGAAAATTGGTCAAATGATTATTTGAAATATTACATAATTATAATTATAAAGGTATTATGTAAAATTTGAAGAAAAATGCTATAGGTAAGATAATATCATTAATGCAGATAGTTAAATAAGCTATTTATTTATCTATAAGTCTCGATATGTGTGAAAATAGCTGTCTCTCTCGATGTGCTTACGTGAGAGAATGGAAAGTGCAAAGAGACTTGCGTGGTGTTCGCTCCTCGCCTTTAATTAGTGAGGTAGCTATATAGTATGTTCTATTTTTTGTTAGGCTTGGATGTCTGGAGCTTGCTCTGTAGTTACATCCTGAGTGTGATGTGCCTCAGTATATAATTTGTTAAGAATGCACATTGCTAACTGACTCTCTCACGGGTTGTATTTTTCACCAATGATTCGATAATCCCTAGCTGTATATTGAGTAGATAGTTAAAAATCTCCTGTGTACTTCAATCATAATTATTTTAAACAAGCTGTCCTCTACAGTAGGTTATATAGTAAGGGGGCGGTATTGGTATTGTCTTATAGTGTGCTGTTTCACCTACCCTATACCCCCCTACGTAGCAGATAAGATTATTCTTTATCCTTCCTATCCAGGACGAAATACATTACAGTTGAATAATCATCTAATTAGGGATGAGCGAGTCGCGAGATCACAAGCTATATATATATTATGATTAGAGTAGTGAGTTAATATTAAATAAAAATAGTTTACTTAATAGATTCGTGCCGTCATCATATATATATATTTATAATAATATATATATATATATATATATATATTATATATTATTATATTTATATTAATATATATATATATATATTAATATATATTATATTATATATATTAATATTATTATATATTATATATTAATATATTTATATAATAGATATATTAACTATTTAATATATGTTTCAGAAAGACAAAAATTTTGTCTGTGCTTAATATTCTTTTTTATTTTATATAATAAATAAATATCGAGCATAAAGTTATTTTGGCACAAAAGAATATGAGTGTGTGTCAATTGACTCGAAAAAAATTAATAGAAAATACAAATATTTTAGTTCTTCTTTAGTAATTCCCTGGTATTGCACTTTTCTCAGACAGACTCTATTGTTCTGTTACTTTTTATTCTCTCTTATACTCCTCTATAAATTATATTTTTTTATTTACTCTTTATAATATTGATCTTTTCCTCTGTCTCAATTCCTTGTGATATATTTTTATAATTATCAGAGTAGTAAACTGTAATTGAGGATATAATCTTGAAGGGATTTATTAGTAAAATTTCATAATTATTATTATTATTATTATCTTAATTGACTAAATTATATATTAATATATAATTATATTTATATTATATTTTATATATTTATATTATATATTATATTTAAATTTAATTATTATTATTATGATATTATATTTAATTATTAATTATATATATATTATTAATTATTTATTATATAATGTATATATTATATTATTTAGGTAGTATTATATAATTAATATAATTTTAAGTATTATTTTATATATAATTTATCAATATTATTATTATCTTCGTAAATTATGTGACTCATTGGGGAAACAAATTTTTATGTTGTCATTATTACTTATTACTTAAGTCATCTGTATATTGATACCTAATATGGGTGTTAGAGATTGTGCAGCTATGTTATATATTTCTCTATTTGTAAATGTATATATATTACAGTTGTCACTTGTCATTTCTTTCAATTCAATAACATTTTTATTTTTCTCATATT
>JABUQX010011348.1:57500-77004 GCA_015478945.1 Trachelipus rathkii | reverse complement strand
CCCTGTTACAATTAGCTAAACATCCTTCCTTAACATAAACAAAAAAAGTTTTGAAAACCTCAAATCACATGGGGTCTATGCTTCTCAAAAACTGGAGTTCTGTAGAGGCGACTTTTTTTGAACTCTTCTTCAGTTACCCACCTATACCAGTCTCATCCGCCATATTAGGGAGTCTGTCCTCATATTCTGGCCGGTGCTCTGGTTCATCCGCTTTATGGTCGAGCATAAGGCCAAAAGACCTTATAAACGTACTTACTTTCTAGTTCACTTTACCCTTTTATATTGCGCGCTAGTGTTCTTTTATCCCTTCTTTCTTATAGATACTGTAAGGCAAGCTCATAACTATCCATCTCTCGTACCACCACCTTTACGACCGCCCTCGAATTCAAGCACCAACGTGCCTGGTCTGCACATAGTTTGTGTATTATGTAACTTCCGATGTTCCCGCGCGTGGCTCTTTCTTCCTGCCACCTCGTTCTTGTGGAATTCTCTCCTATCATCTGTGTTCCTACTCCAATTTAATTCCGCCCACTTTATAAAAAAGCCTGCATGTCTTTGATAATCTGCACGTAATTTGCCTTAGATATTTTAGGCGGCTCAACATTCACCTCCTTGAATAGGTTTCTCCTGTGAACGGTTGGTACAACGATAAAAAAATAAATAAATAAACAGTTCAATATAAGAAAACACAAAGCACATCACACGAAAGAATTGCACTCACGTGAACACCATCAATGCATTAAAATAGCAATAAAATAGGAGCTTGTTCGCTTGACAAGAAAAAAAAAAAAAAAAAAAAAAAAAAAAGAGACAGGATAGTGGATCAGCAATCCTTAATCTGCAACTCCCTGGGCAACACACTGATATACTGATGTGCTTGTTCAGCTCAAATACAAACCTAACTGAAGAATGAGATTCTGATATGGTTAGACTTTGACTATAGTTCATGCCCGAAATGCAATGACATCTCATTCACATTCAAAGGAATCACACCAGGAAACCTCATCGTATAAAACTGAAAACAGTCATCAAGGAAGCCAAAGATAATTCATAATTTTCAGTGTGACATGTTGGAGGTGTACATAACGAAAAACAGGAATGCTGGCACAGAAGAGATATCCTTTATGCCGGTTGCATGAAAAAATGGGCCCACAGTTTCATTTATCAGTGGTGCAGGCAACTAATTTTCAGCACTCTCCTTCTATTCAGTCGAGATAGAGCGTATTTATAGTGTAGGAATGTAACCACCCCAAAAAGGAACAGTCCTCTCGCAATACTAGTGAAAGCTTAATGTTTTTGGCATCACAATTTGTAATTTTAATTTAGTTATTGAATGTATATCTACCTTAAAGAGTATTTATTTATGCATCGTGTAGAATAGCTTTTTTATTTAACTTTCGGCTGATTAATTGAGCTCTTCTTTCATTATTTATTCTTATATTTTCGCCGAAAAAATCTCTTGAAATTTCAAAAATCGTTAAAACATAAAAGCTAGTAGCTATACTTTTTAATTACTATCTGAAAATGATATGAATATTTTTAAATAACACAACATAAAAAGTCAGTAATATGTATATGCAATTATTATTCTTAAAGATACTATTTTAATTATAAAATAAATTACGGCACAACCAAATATAAATATAAATGACTAATTATGTTGACAAGAATGCAATTCTTGAGTTGCTAGCAGTGACACAAATGTTTTATCTTAATTCACTGTGTATTTATTATAATTCAAAGTATCGTATCAATATCGGTATCGGCCCACCTAAAAAATAGAGTACGTACTGGTTATCGGCCCTTTTCTGGTATCGGTAGGATCCCTTAAATATAATATAACTATATAATTATACTTAATTATATATATATATATACGGCTATACTATAATATATATATATATATAAATTATATATATATAATAATATTATATAAATATAATATAACTGTATACAATTTAGATTATATATATGCTAAGATGCTATATTAGGGAACTAAATTTAAAATCTGAAACATGCCTAAAACTGTTTGGAAAAGCCTTTTTCACCAACTTTTCAATTTCAATAGGTTATCTATTCTTAGACTTAAGAATGAACATCAAGTAGAATTAATTTCTGAAACTATCTCTAATTATTTTCATTATATAATATAATATTAATATAATAATATTATTATATATATAAATATATATATTATATTATATATCTATATATATATATTATTATATATATTATATATTATATTATATACTAATATTATATAATCAATATAAATCGCTGTGCGGCTTTTTAGTGGTATCCAGATAGCAACACCAAAAAAAAATTAAATCCCAGATTATAAACTTAAACAAATATATTATATAAATAATATAAATATATTATATATATTATACTATATACTTTGTATATAAAAACAAATAAAAATAGCATATATAAATAATATTGTGTGTGTGTGTGTGTGTGTGTTGTGTCGTTAGTTTCTGTTTTAGTGTGCGGTGTGTGTGGTGTGTTTGGTGGGGTTGTGGTGTTGCTGGGTCTTGTGTGTGTGGCTGTGTGTGCCTGCGAAGGCTCACTGATAAAGCCGCCGACTTGAAATTTCTACTCAATCCCTTTTTAATATTACATGTGGTGGCAACTCTTATTTCTGATGTCAAAAAAATAGTTCCTTTTCCAATATGGATAGGCAACTTCTTATTTGCTGTCCGAATAAATTTGTAGTCATTTTTTTTAAAGAACCCAATTTAAATTTCTCTTACCACTACTCTTCCTAAGATTAATAATAACAGCATATTATTATTAATGAGCACTGCATTTTTTATGATATCTGAACATCTTCTTATCCACTATATAATCATAATTCAGTTATAGAATTCACTTGACTTAATGTCTTTCCAACAGAGTCTGCGCATACTACGTCTGATTCAGACTCCTTCTAGCTAGTAGCTAATTTGCCTCGGCAGATCCCGTAGTTTATTTTCATGTTATTAGTGAGAATGTTTCTGTGTAGTTCGCTTCCTAGTTGACTTTTTATATTATTACTACAATGATTAAAGTATATGATTATTTGCGCTTAAAAATATTGAGCTCTTAGTTATAAAAAATACGGATATTGAATTCGTATTCGATTAAGTTTCAATAAATTTCTATTTTTCCGAGGTTGTACTATATAACTATTATATATTATATATATTATTAAATATAATATATATACTTATATATATCTAATATAATATATTATATATATATTATATATAATAATATAATAGGATGAATTAGTTTCGTTAATATTTTGTCACACGAGCCGGCCAATGATTATTAATATTAATATAATATTATATATATATATACTATATATATATATATTTATATATTATAATATATATAGTATTATATATAATATATATATATATTATTTATATATATTATAATATTAATAGTATATATATATGATATATAATATATATATATATATATAGATATATTTATAGTATTAATAAGAAAGCGATGTCTTAGCATGTTAAAAGGTATCACGGAAGTAGTCGGTCAATGTTGTGTGTTAGGAGAACAGGTCATATGTTAATCTATGTTCCATGTCATGAGTTGTCTATAGTAAAAAGAAATTTATCTAAGAGAAAACAATGCATATCCAGTTTACCTCTTCAGCAACAGTTCATATGGTTATTATTAATGTCTATAATGTCGCATTTACTTTTATAACCTATTCCTCAAACGAGTTGTTAGATATATTCATATTATGTGGCAGGGCATATGATAATCTTTAATAAGGCTGAGTATACCAGGAGACGTATCCCATAGGATGCACCCATATCAAAAATACCTCTGCTGCAGTTTAACGGAATTGTGAGAGATGATCAAAACGGGTCGTTGCACCGATCGATTGACGACACTAATGCCCTATACCATCAATAGATCGATGACGTTATTTTCCAGAAAGTTGTGTAGAAATCCCAACGTAAACTCAAACAAACGATTCGTTATTCATTTTGTAGACATGTGACAGTGCTTCAACGGACTACACGGAGAACAGATGTATTCATAATTACTGCAAAGTGTGGAGGATTTTTGCGCGTGTTTTTTATATATTATTAAATATATATACTATAGTATATATATATATATATAATATATAATACGTAATATAATTATATATATATATAATTAATATTATATAATATATATAATATAGATATATATATATATATTATATTAATATATATAACTATATTTAATATAAATATATATATAATTCTGCAATAAAGGTTATGATTGTAATTTCACGTAATGTTGAACTTAAATTTCCATTTAAAGCTTTTGTCCAAAATCGTTTTGTAGTTAAACATCAAAAAGTAAATCCGCATTGCAATACGCCTTAATGAATACCTCCAAAACCGATTATACAAACAATTGCACGCAATATATATAAACTATAATATATATTATATATATATATATGTAGAAAAATTATAATATATTAATAATTATATATAGTATAATATATAGATATAATATCTATATATATATTATATATATATATAATATATATACAGAAATATCAAAGATGATGGAATATCATGATTAGGAAAATTGGGTTTAAATTAATGTTGGGAATTATATTAAGATGTCCTACTTCACCTTTACACTAATATTATATAATACTACTATATATATATATATATATATATATATATATAAAAATATAATATAATATATAATATATATATATATATATATATATATATCATATATATATATAATAAATATATAATTATATATATATATGGTTGAAATTAAAAACTCCCCCAAATAAAACCAAAAACCCACCTTAAAAAAAGAGTAGACCTTTTCGTTTTTGTTTTTCTTGCTTCTTATTTTCAACATTTTTAAAATTTAATATGAAATAATGAAAAATATTTATGTGTAATTAGTAGCTAGCCTAGTTGTATTATACTCAATGTTGTGCACTGATCAATCATGACAATTGCAAATAAAAAAGAAAACGAGGCTACTTTAGGCTAATATTGTGTTTTCATACTCTAGAGGAAGCTGGGAGTCGACTTACTAAGAAGACAAAATCTTGAATGGAACTTAGGAGATTCACTAGAAAGCTGGAATGTGCGGCAATTAAATTGGTGTCGCTTTACGATCAGAAATTAACAATTTATTCACTCATTATGCTGAAAGAGTACATGCGGGATGGCAGATTTCTAATCATATAATATCAAGAATTTTTCTCATCAGTTGAAAGCTTTCACGTCTGAAGCATCCCTTTCTCTCGAAATTCTTCATCTTTTGAAAAGACTTTTTGAGATGTGTCCTCACTCTTTCTGCTTTTGAGACTTTACATGATCACAAACAGACTTTTGTTATCTCTCCTTCACCTCAATGACTTCTTGCCATCCAAACCTCTTTTTCTTCCTCTTACAATAAGCATCTTGATATTACTTGCCAATATTTTAATGTTTTTCTACATTTAAAATTTACCTTTAAATTATATATTATATAATATATATATATATAATATATACTATATATATATATATATATATATAATACTAGTATATATAAATATATATATATATTATATAGATACTATATTATAATATATATAATACCTATATATATATATATATATAGTACAAGCTTCTCAGTTTTTTTTTCTCAAATTTTTTATATATATGTATTATAATATTATATATATATAAAATATATATATATATATATATATATATAATATAAATATATATAATATATATATATGTATTTATAATATATATATTATATATATATATATTATAATATAATATAATATAATATAATATAATATAATATAATACTAATATGTAGCTCTTCAATTTCAAAAATTGTAGGCTAATAATTGGCACTTCGCTCATAAGATAGTGTCCAGGTTTAACTAATTTTCAAAAACTATTGTTCACTTTTAATTATTTTTGATTCATATAAAAATTAATTAAATTTGAATATTTATTCCAATTCATCTAAAATTACAGCATTTAATTATTAAAAGTACATATTTGTTCGATTTATTACTTTCCTTCGATTTCTTTCAATGCGCAAAAGAAAAAAAAATCATCTTCGATTTCTTTTAATGCGCAAAAGAAAAAAAAATCATCTTCGATTTCTTTCAATGCGCAAAAGAAAAAAAATCATCTTCGATTTCTTTCAATGCGCAAAAGAAAAAAAAATCATCTTCGATTTCTTTCAATGTGCAAAAGAAAAAAAAATCATCTTCGATTTCTTTCAATGCGCAAAAGAAAAAAAAATCATCTTCGATTTCTTTCAACGCAAAAGATAAAAAAAAAATCATCTTCATTCTTTCAATGTGCAAAAGTAAAAAAAAATCATCTTTTATTTTTCTTTCAATGCGCAAAAGAAAAAAAAAAAATCATCTTCGATTTCTTCAACTTCAATAAAGAAAAAAAAATTCATCTTAAAATATTCTAAGCGTCAAAAAGAAAAAAAAAATTCATCTTCGATTTCTTTCAATGCGCAAAAGAAAAAAAAATCATCTTCGATTTCTTTCAATGTGCCAAAGTTAAAAGAAAAAAAAATCACACAGAGACGTCACGTATCGACGATGAGAAGGTAAAATAGCCCAAAAGCTTCCCTTAGACTTAGAGAGTTGATTTAGCATACTATATGTTTTTTGTTTTTTTTTTCTAAATAAATTCATGGATGATTAAATATTTACAAGAATTTATTTTAACGAAAGTTTCTTGTGGCAGCTGTAAAAAAATGGTTTATGAAAAAAGAAAATAATTTTAATGATTTAAAAAAAAAAAAAAAAAAAAAAAAATTGGTAGCGGAAAAAGCATTGCTTTAAAAAATTTTTCATTTATCTACATCATTCATATTACATCTCCTTCCTCGTTTCTCCTCTTCTCTCTTCCTCTCCTCTCTCTCTCTCTGCTTCTCTCTCTCTCTCATCTCTCTCTCTCCTCCTCTCAGTTCACCGCTCAAACGAGACTAAAGAGTAACCTGGTCATTTTTACCTGTGTAAAAATGTTTAATGCAAAGAAATTTTTTTTTATTATTTTTCTATGGGCTTCAAATCATGTAGTTTATTAATTTTAGTTCAAATATAACACTGAAAACCATATCTAATAAGCACCTTTCAAAGTGTATATTTAATATTTTCTATTATCCTTGATAGATTTTCACTTTTACTGAATTATTGAAAAAGGTCAAATCTTTATATACCTTAGGATTTTAACACTATACAAATTTCTTATACTTAAATTTATGGAAGTTATGTTTTTTTTTTAAATGAAAAATAAATGGTATACAGATTAAATTTATATATATATAATATAATATATATATTAATAATATATAGTATATATATTAATATATATATATATATATATGTATATATAATATATTAATAATTAATATTATATATAGTATATATATTTAATCTTTAGATTCATTATATAGTATTATTAATAACATCAAAAGCCCACTTATTTTTCCTTTTGTTGAATGGACTTTAATTTGCTAATAAATATAACTATACTTTTTTCTTTAGCTTCAAATTGATCTATTTTTAAATTCATTTATTCATACCTATAAATAGTGGCAACCAGAATTTATTGATTTTGTGTCCAGGTTTGTGTGTTGAATATAATATATAAATTATATATATATATATATATATATATTATCTATATATATACTATATTATATACTATAATTAATATATATATATATATATATATTTATTATAAAATATATAATAAAATTATTATAATAATTTATTATAATATTAATATATATATATATATATCATATCATATAATACATTATATATCTATATTAAAATATTATATATATATACTATATGAATATTATATATTAATATATTAATAGTATAATTATATACTAATATATATATATATATAATATAATATATATAATATAGCGCCACTCCAATTCGAGGGCTGTAGCCCCTCGCTCCATATGCTGCTGCTTTTCTACCAAAGCTTTATTATTAAAATCTCACCAATAAGAAATCATAACTTTAGAATACTCAAATAAATAAAATTTCAGCCAATTGAAAAAACTTCTCTGACCTTCTATTTAAAATCTTCGACCAAAAAATAATAATATGACTATTGAGTCGCGTGACTCAATTATTAAATCACCCTTGGGATTAGGTGTTTTATATTTACAAATCTCATATGATTGCTATTCAAATCTTCATTGACCTACTTCCCTGTTTGACTATTTAAGATTTGACAATTAAAACAATAATGATTGTAAATCAACTTTATTGATTGTAAATTCATGTTTAATTTCTGCTTAAATTTCAAAGAGAAGAAAGTCGATGTACTGCTATATGTATATTGCGTACTACTGGATGAATGGTTTCGACGATGCCTATTACAGAAATTAAAGCTTCGGATTTCACAAAATTTCAGACTCATGGGGTTGCCAGATTATTCATTCAGCGTCTTGGGGAATTATAACAGCACGACACTTTTTTTAAGTATACACAGAACTATTGAGAGAATCATTCTTATTAAAAAACAGCCTATCCGATCAGTCTTCTGAAATGACCGCTTTTTTAAATTCCTAAGTAATTCATTCGATCCGTCAAACATCGAAAACATGCATTGATTAACATCGAATAGTTGAAACCGTCAGCCACATCAAAGGCATTATAAACATTCAAATGCGTCCAAATATCAAAACTCTGTTCATAACCAGACAAAAACGAATAGAACGTTTAAAATTTAATAAAAAAAAAAAATAAAATTAAAAAAAAAGCATGATAAAACCTAACTCATCAGTTTCCATTTTTATAACACAATCAATCATATGAATGAAAATCTCTAAAATTCTTAAAGTTTTGAACCCAAAGTTCATTCTTGAAATTCTTTGTGTCTCCACACTGATTCCTTCACGAGTTTCTTATTTAGTTTTCATTTAATATAATTATAGTTAAATTTATAATTATAAGACTATTTCCTATAATTCAATTATAAAAATAAATGTAAAAAAAAGACTTAATATACTAATATATAATATATATTATATTTACTATATATATATATATCTTACTCTAATATATAGCTATATATTATATAATATAATAATTGATATATATATATTTATATATATATATATATATATATATTATATATATATATATATATATATATAACATATATATATATATATTATACAGAATCGAAGATTTCGATCAGAAAATCAATGCTAGATGATTTTTCCTTTTTTTTAAAAGCATTTATTATTTTTTCCAATACTCACAGTTGGTTGAAAACACGGTACTAGCCTCCGTGAAACCATCATAAATAATAAATTCATCAAATATATAGAAATATATATATATATACATAATATAATCTATAGATATATATATATATATATATATATAATATATATACATAATAATATATAATAGGCAGGTTTCACCTACCTCACTCTTATAATTAATTATTATACTGATTATGCATCCGTACATTATAATTTAATTCATATTTCATGTATAAGAAAATATTTAACACTCTTTTGAGCGCACTTCAAATTGATGGGCTGCGCGAAAACTGTACGTCCCCAACTGATGTGTCCCGGTAGAAGGAAGCCAAAATCAGTTTAGCTTCTCTATATCTATAGAAGAAGATGCCTTAACCTCACGTTATAAGACATAGAGTTGTCTGTAAACCATTTAGCTTGTTAAAAGATTCCGTGAAATATTGGGCTTTGATCGTAAAATATTGTATTAAATTTCACCAACTTTATTTAAGACTATGAACTTAGGCCTATTTAAAAACTAATGAACTTAGTGCATTATTCTAATTGGTTTTAACATGTGATACCATATTACTATTGATTAATTAGTCTTGAAATAAAATAAAAGTAATTATCCCTCTTTATTATCCACTGTTATTAAACTCTCAAGGTTAATACAAAAGAAATGTAAACCCTTTCAGAGTAATGACATTAACTCCCCATACCTAACTCATCTGAAAATTGCCATCTCATTTGAAGTGAAAAAAGAGAACACAATTCAAAATTCCCAAAAAAAAAAGTACAGCGTGGAATTAGAAGAACCCGCAAACAAAAAAAAAAAAAAAAAAAATAAAAAAAAAAAAAAAAAATAATGCCCAATCCCCAAGAAAAGAAAAAACCGGTGAAAGATTGCTCCACCTTAAGAAGTTTCACCCCAACATTCGAGAACAAAGAAGCAAAATGACTCTTATAACCCCCAACCCGCCTGTCGTCCTCACGAATTCCTTCCGAACAAACGTAGGATGGAGGGAAGAAGACACTTTTCTCGAATATGAACAAATTAGGCCTACCATCAAAACGAAAGTGAAATCTAGAACGCTTAATAGCTTAAGCAGGGAAACAACGAAAAAGGTGCTCTCATTAATAAACATCAACGATCTATACACGATTTGCGAACTTCAAAATAATTCTGCATCAACATTGACGATTCAATAATTCAATACAGGAAACGGAAAGCTACCTCTATGGCTCAATGAGCGCCAAAGGGGAATAAGGTATGTGTTTTTATATACACCCGAACGTCAACTCATTGGACATAACATAAATTTTAATAATAAGGTAAGAATTTTAAATTGATTTATAATAATTAAATCATAATAATTTAAGTAAAATGGTTTAACAATATCATAAAAGATAGTCACAATAATACCTGTCCTACTAGCGAAAAGTTATCTTATGTTCAGTATATCCTACAAAATCTATATGAATCTTATATAATTATATCATAATAAAACATAATCATGTTACAAGATATTTATATAATAATAATACATAATCATAAATAAACGGTAAAATGTATAGCCGATTAATTAGAGACATTTGAAACGTAAATAAATTAACCAATCGGGGAAATCCGTATATAGTAATTTGGGAGGGAGACTGTTACCCGACGAAAAAATATTCACCTAACATTTAGAGATGCATGCTATAGAAGGGTACTTTAATTAAATTATAATTATGACATAAATAGAGGATTAATGATAATAATATTGCAGTATTGGTAGGTTGCAAAACTAAATTAATATAATAATAATTGTGAATAGTGATGGTGTTTATAATAATGTATAATTAATACAAACACACATAATTTATCAAATATAGATACAATCTGTTAGTATAAATATCTGTACGTATAATAATGAGCATGCTAGTAAAGAACTTTAATACCCGATAAACAAATGGGACGAGAATGGTATGATCTTGCCTGTAACTGCATGTCACAGTAAAGTGACTCTGGTGGGATGTTATCCCCCCAAGGATCAATTCATTCCATGTGCGAGAGGGAGAAAGCACGAGTCAGAGGCTATGTTTATTTAGTTGTGGTCTCCTCTCCCGGAGCAGAGGGTTAGGTTAAGTCAATGTGCAAAGGCCATATTTACAAAAGCCTATATACTGGAATTGAGGGGGGGAAATTGAATCCATAGCATTTTTTTATAATGCCTGAGGCCGAACGACGAAAACGCATGGTTCTACAGTTATTATTCAACAATAAATGCACCTGAGCGCATCTGAAAACATATAATATGAATAATTGAAAATTAAAAAATAAAACAGTACTTTAATTAAAATGTATATTTTTAACTAAATCGTAATAGATAATAGATAATAATTAATATAATAAAATAATAATATATAATATAATATATGAATAATATATAATATATCTATAAATAATAATAAATAATAATATATAATAATAATAAAATTAATTGCTATAAAGAAAAATAATAGTAATAATAAGAAAAATAATAATAATATAAATAATAACTAATAATAAGATACTAGACGATGATACAAAATTATGTATATGTGTGAATCTGGATAATCATTGCGAAGCGAAAAGATACAACCATTATTAAAGAAAAATTGTTGTAATGTTGGAACTGCAATAGCTGCAAAAAAAGGAGCGTTTTCTGAAATTTTTTTCCATTCTATAGGCAAGTATATATACATATTTACTAATGGGAATCTCTTAAATTAAACGCCTTGTCAGAGCAGACAAGGTGTTTATCATGATTCTGACAATGCAGCTACGGAACATTGATATCTATTTATAATTAAAAAATAATAAAAATGCACCGTGGCCTTGGATGCAATATGAAATATACGCATTCGCTGCAGAGGTCAATTTCAATATTCTGGGTGAGTCTTTTTTGGAGAATATGGCTTTCATTATTGATTTTCTATATAATTACCTAATGCTTGATCCCGAAACAATCGTAACGTATTGCAAAGATATGAAGCCCTGGCTTCTCGCTAGAAGTACGAAAATTCGATATTACTCTATCTTCTCTCACCATACAAAACTAGGCCGGTCTTAATGTTATATGACTAGAATTATATTAAAATTGTAAATCAATTTGTTAATGTATATGTATAAATTAAGAAGTCTATTTATTTTATTATGTAACAACTGTATTGTAAAAATAGGAATTTGTATTTCGTAATAATAATCAAATTCTACTCAAAAAAAAAAAAAAAAAAGAAAAAAAACCTTGTAAGGGCAGCGTTTCCCTACCTCTCACAATAATTAGTATATTGATATATGCATTCCGTCATAAATTTTAATATATTCATTGGGTATAAAAGAAAAAATATTTAGACCTCTTTTGTGAGCACTTTCAATTGATGGCTGCGCGGGAAACGTGCGTCCAAACGGATGCCCGGTATTAAGGAAGGCCAAAGTCATTTAGCGTCTCACTATGATAAGAAGAGAGATGGCTTACGACCATTATAAGTAAATTAGAGTTTGTGAATCCTATATCTTGTTAAAAACCGGAAAATTGTTTTATCGTAGAAAACTATGTAATTAACTTCACCAACTTATTAAGACTGTGGAACTTAGCTATGTAACTAAAGAATTGAAGGCATATTAATTTTTTAACATATACCAATTTACTAAAATTGATTAATGTTCTTAAAATAAAAATAAAAAGTAATATTTTCTTTTTTATTACCACTGTATTCAACTCTTCAAGTTAATTACATTATATATATATAATATAATTTATTAAATATAGTATATATAAATAAATATATATTATATAATATATATATATATATAATATATATATATTATAATAATTATATTATATAAATATTATATATACTTATATATATAATCTAGAGCCGTGTATGTTTGCTCATAAAAAGCTATAATCTTCCTTTTTCTTCCTTATCTTTTTTTAATATTGGGAGGATGATTAAATGGTATTCGTTGCTGATGGCCCTCAAAATGAATACGAATGAGATAACCGAGCCTCTTTCACTTAATTTAAATCAATAATAATAATAAAATTAATAATAATGAAAATAAATAATAATAATAATAAATTAATAATAATAATAATAATAAATAGAATAATAATAATAAAAAGGCAAGAAAACACTTATTAATTTTTTAAGGCACCAGCATTTCCAATGAAGTATATATAAATATATATATATATATATATAGTAATAATATTAATATATATATATAATATATATATAATATATATATATTTATATATATATATAAAATTTTTAATATATATATATATATATTATATATGATTTATTAAATTTTATGTTGTCTACGGGAGGTTCCGCTCTTCGTATCCCCGACCTGTGAGTAACTTCATCACATTCTTTTTACATCTTGTATCTATAATTGCACGCACCTACAGTATATGTCTTATACTTCCTTCCCTTCTCACTTTCTACTGTTGTTTTTGTTTTTTTATACATATTTTATTTAAGACTCTATTGAAAGTGTTAAAGTGTTGAGTGAAATCTTACGTCTATAATCGGTCGTGAGATTGTTCAAAACTACTCGTCAAATTAACTCAGGGCTAAATCTTTATATCCACTTTCTTGTCATAAAAAAAAAAAGTTAATCATTCATCATTCTTATTAATTCTTTTTCGAATGTATTATTCGATTTCTCATTAATATATATTTCGTTTAACTTACTAATCCTTCTCGATCCTTTCCATCAATTCTCACTCTCTAGCCTACCTTCACGCCTATGACATTCTACCCTTCTCTCTCTGACATTCTACCCTTTTACTCTATGATATTCTACCCTTCTACTCTCTGACTTCTTTCCCTTTGACATTCAACCCTTTTACCCTTTTGACTTTCTACCCTTCGACTTCTACTCTTCTATCCGTCAACATTCCACCCTTCCACCTTTTGACCTACTCTTCTACCTTCTACCTACTCGTAATTACCTTTAAAACTCTTCAAAACTTCTTCCTTTTCTACACTGGAGGCTTTCCCCTTACTCCATAGCTTTTAAGGCAATTTTTTTTACTCCAATTTCATTTATCTGTCATAGTAATTTGAAGGTAGTAGTATTTACCACTTCCATTACACCAAATAGTAATAATATATAATTTTTGAAAAATCTTTTTTAAACTCCTCTATTCTGTTTATATTTTTACGGACAAGAGTCCAATCGCCAGATTGGTACCGACATCCATATCACACAAGAATATAATACAATTATTAAATTGCATATGTAAATCCACTAACTATAGCAGGCTACAGCGTCAAATAAGGAATACTTATTAACTGTGCTCCTTCCTCTCGTTTGGCGATTTTGAATCTCTCCGTGCAATCCTGATATATCGTTTGGCAGATCCCTTGTGTGAGCATTCTTAAATATTTGGACCCTCCATCAGTGTCTTATAATGAGTTTTGATCACGCGCTACTCTCAAGCAACCACATGCCCTCCACCATGTTCGCGAGTAGTGAAATTAACGCCAGAGCACGTCTACGTCTTACATGATTGCTCCACATAATCTTATATGCGAGCTCCACAATGGGATGGCACCTTAACCCTCGGTTCCAACCACTATAATTGTTCCCTCAGCGGTCCGCACCAAGCAACTTTCTTGAGTCACACTTCCCTGTTGGTCTCACGATTACTACTCTTCGTTGTAGGTGGCACGTTCCGCAAGGTCACATGAGACACGGCGAGCCATCTTGCATATCGTACCTTATTTTTCTTCTCCTTGACAACTGGTATGGCTCACTGTCATATTTATATGGCTCGTGCTAAATTCTGTTATCACCTCATCCTCTCTGTAGGTTACTCGCGTTTGAGTTTTTCATCTACATGGTTCTGTACTGTATACTCGATACCGAGTGCCCTATGCATTCACACACTATATCTTATTCCAATATCACATGCACTATCAAGGGAACCTTTAGTTTTATCTGGATGTGCGGTCCCTCAATACCGTAAGTGTAGTAGAAATCGTCGTTGCTATTTTCATTGCGGGCAGGCCATCATATGTATAAAGATGACTTTTGTTCTATGAACAGTGTCTCATATTATCTCTTTGTTCTTCGTCAGTTGCTGGCTACAGCCTCGATAGGTGTGATGTCTGATGATCACGTAATGCAAAGTATCTTGCGATTTATTGCGTTCGGAACTAGCGTCGTTCATTTTAACACAATCTTCCAGATAAACACACGTATGTCTATAGAGAGACATCGTATGACCTCACTATCCTTTCCGCCTTGCCACCAGGCTCCTCTAGAGCGCTTGAGTAAGACTCACTCTCTCAGTATAGACAGAGTAATTATCACCTATGATAGCTCTAGGTAACGAATGGCTCGTCAAAATACAATATCCCTGGATATAATAAAATGCAGACCCAAACGCTTCCAATGCATATGGGGGAGGTCTATATAACTTAGATTGTCTACACACACGGCGATCTGATATATATAATAAGTGTATACACTTCCGAGAACTGCTATCACTTAAATTCGACAGGTAGTCGCTCGAAGTGCTTTTCTCAACTAAAGAGAAAGCCAGACAATCGAGGTAACGTTTGGACCTTTAGTGCAAACTCCAAGTATCCGTGTGATTCAATTGATGGGGGGGGAGGAGTGTGATGATGTGTAATTTGGTTTTCACCGCATGAATCTTAATATAGGTTGACCTCCTCTACGCACGTGGGAAGTCCTCATCACTTCTAGCAGAGCACCCTGTTTACAGCCAAGTGTTCACCTGCCAAAAAAATGAGAACCCTGTTCACAGCGACGAGTTTGGAGAGAGCGTGCGCATTTACACTGATTTCTTCTAAAGTTACAGCAACTAATGCCTATTTATTTCAAGAGGGGACCAATATATCTGTGGTCTTCCTTACGATTTATTCATATCTTCGCCTTACTAAGCGCGCCCGCCGAACTTTCCACGTGTGCTTTTATGCCCTTTCTCTTGTCATAACACGTGTAAATTACGTAATCCTTACTGATGGTGTGCTTCTCCCCCGTATTTTCTGTCTGTACGCGTAGGGAGTGCGCGTGTCTTGTAAATAGCGGATCACCTTCACATTATCTCCAGCATATTACAAGCTCCCCCTTCTGTTATCCAAATAAATTTACATTCTTCTGTTTTTCGTTCATAAATAGCTCATTATCATTAAACTATAAGTAATGTGAAGATGGACAGATGATTGCAGTCGATACCATGTGATGTTTACTTTAACCGAATCTATTTGCTTTGTGTGCTCGATACTGCGTTTATGATGATCGCGGTAGGTCCACTTTAATCGATATCCTTCCCATAGGGATATATATCCAGGGTTTACTCTATCACGGGTTTTTGCTCAGGCCGCTTTTTTGAGGTTATTAGTAAGGAGGGTAAAAAGACCTTCAAACAGCCCCTCATTATTGCCGCTACCTTCCTCTCTACTGCTACATTCTTCGACTCCGGTCTATCGAATTGGATCGAGACTGGGGAGTCTAGCGCGAGGAATGTCTTAGAAACCTATAGGAAACCTCCATGTAGAAGCCTTCATCTTGCTTGACACCTCTTCTATCAAGTCCCCAATACAGAATGAGGATACACTCCCAGTTATTACTGCACACGGCAGGACAAAAAAATTACACACTAGATAGATCAAAAAAAAATTAAATTACTCACGCCTGGGTTGTGGATGAGTGCACATAGACGTCAAACCTCAGATCCGAATCCACCCAAAAAAAAGATTTTTTTTTTTTCAGGCTCATTTTAAGTAAATTTTATTTCAAAAAAATTGATTGTGTGTGTATTTGCGGTAGTTGATGTGATCGAATTCACAACGCCGCTTGTCCTCTTATATCCTGGAGGTTGAGCGCCAATCAGATGATCTAGGTCTCTAACGAAAAACGGCCATCGCGAGAAAGCATATGTTGAGCCCGACACAAACTAATCAGTCTTGAGGCTCACCTTAAACACTGCGGGAGGTTACAAAGGTTCTGCAGTCTTCAACTAGGGTCCAGGAATTAAAACCATAATGGTTTTTAATCAATATTTACAGTGCATTAACAAGATAATAGTAATATAAATCGATCAGTATCCCACAAAATAAGATCCTACCAGGCTTAGCCACTAACTCCCACTAGAAATCACTAAAATTAAAGTAAAAAATTGAAAATAATATATTATAAACTACTAAAAATATCAAAATAAATTGGAAATAACTCCAGTACGATATCAGTAAATGTCACGAATATCAAAGGCGTAAATCAATTTAAAACATAAATAGTAAGCGTATCTGTGACCGATCAGTGGTTAAGTCCAACGTAATTACACCTAACGTGAGGCCATAATAGCTGTCGGTAAAGGGAGACTGGAACGCAAGTAAAGGTAGAGCGTGAAGAAACCTGCTGAGAAATATTTGAATTATATATATGAACGAGGAGCAAACTCAGCGGTGTCAATCATTGTGAATTGATTGATTGAGTAAGGAGGCGAGAGAGGCACTAGTCAGTTCAATGTTTCTACACCGCTCTACACTGGGGGTTCACTTGATTACAGGTTACAAAAGGTGTGAATATTGGGTTGAGCGTCTGGTATAAATAGATGCTCATGGGGAAACGATTCGAAATGAGGATAGAATCATGAACTATGTGCGATGTTAGTTCCTGTGAAAGGTTGGTTGGAGTTACACTCAGGGGTGTACCCCTAAGCCCAATCCAGACAAGTGGTAGCTGAGGGAGTTTATCTCTCGAAGTGATTCGGCTCTCACCCGATCCAAGGAGTGGTGAATGGTTGGTGGAGACACTCCAAATTCTACATGTACTCCTCAACCAACTCAACTGGGATTGAGTAGAGAAAGGTATTGAGGAGGGATTAGAACAGCGTGCAAGTAGAATACCCTCCCAATCCGTAAATTGTATTTAGGTTTTATGGATTTGCAACAGGCGTTGTGAAGGTGGGGATGATAGTACGATTCTCAAAGGAGTTCACGTCGCGAGAAACCAGGCTCGAAAAACGACCAAAAATTAGTGGCCAAGAGTTGAACCACTTCTCCAGATAAAAGCCCAGTATAAATCCTTCAGGATTTGATGCCAAGTTTCCGTTAAAAACCCGATATTTAAATCCTTCCGGGTTGGGCCAGGTTCCAGCAAATAAATTCTTCCGGGTTGGGGTCAGGTTTCAGTAAAATAAATCCTTCCGGGCTGGGGCCAGGTTTCAATTAAATAAATCCTTCCGGTGTTGGGGTCAGGTTTCAGTTAAATAATCCCTCCGGGCTTGGGGCCAGGTTTTCAGGTAAAAAATCCTTCCGGGTTGTATGGTGGGGACCAGTGATTTCAATAAATAAATCCCGTCGCTGGGGTGTTGCCAGGTGGATGTTCGAGCGAGCTATTCCCCAATACTTTGAATTTAGAAAGTAATTCACAAGTCAGCTCGGGTTAATGGGGGTCCAGGTTTCAATATAAATAAAATCCTTCCCGGGTTTTATGGGGAGCTCTCAGGCTTGTCCAATAGATAGTAAGACGAATCCTTGTCTCGTGGTAATATGGGAGGAGTATGTCAATGCTCAGATGTGATAGATATTTACAAAATCGCGTAGCTAAGTGGGTGTGCCTCTGTTTTTGGTTTCCCAGGTTGAAAGAAATAATAAACTAGCTCATGCGAGATATATTGACAGTAAGATGGGCAGAGAGTTAAAATGAAATCAAGATAATTAATAATAATAGAGTAATTAGATTATTAATTTATCTCTTACTATTGGTTAATAATAATAATCATATAATATTGAATATAATTAGGAATATAATAATAATAATAATTATGTAAGGATTTATAAAATGATAAATGAATTATAATCAATAATAATAATGAATAATAATAATAATAAAATAATCTAATAATAATAATCATATAAGTAAAAGTAATGAAGTAATAATAATATAATAAAAAAAAAAAAGAATAGGAACAACAAAAAAAAAAAAAAAAAAAAAAAAAAAAAAAAAAAAAGAGAATAAATGCGAAAAATAAGAGAAATAAAATATGGACAAATGAAATGGAGGAATAAATTGAATACTCTCATTGCGTCATGAATTAAATGGAGACTAATAATAAACATCAATACATCAAATAATAATTAAATAATAATAATTAATAATAATAATAATCTTATAATATAATTAACTCATTGC
>JABUQX010011348.1:7500-52500 GCA_015478945.1 Trachelipus rathkii | reverse complement strand
AAGAAAATGCGTTTTTCAAGTAGAATACCATATAAACTCGCGACATGTTTTTTAGGTTCTAAAACAAAATATACTTACCATTAAAACCTTTTGATTCCTAAATATTACAAAGTTCTTTGGACTATAGCCTCCAGTACAAGAGTCAATTCATCTTTATGAAGTTGTTCAGCTAAGTCCTAAAAAAAACGAAATTTCAAAGTCATATCAGAGAAAATCTCCTTACTTCTCGAATAGATACAATAACTATTATAAAATATACAGAACTTGAAGCTGAGTGTTAAAATTTATTTTCTCGTATAATTTAGTGAGTAACATCGCTTATATTATATAAATACTGTTGTTTTATAATAATATGTATATAAATCTATTTTAGTATTTAAGTTTATTTATATTAAAATTATAAATATTATATATGTATATCTATATATAATATATATATATATATATATATATATAGGTAATCTGAATACATATATATATATAATACTATAGATAGCGACCCACACATAATATGAGTGAGAGATATTTTTATTCTAAATGAGTTACTTAATCTTAATTTAAAATGTCACTAATTGAGGAAGACAAATAATAATACTTATGAATTATAACTTAGTAATTGAATGCTACAAATACATGATGTGATGTAAATTTAATAGGAAAGAAAATACAGATATAAGGTAAGAAGGGAAGGGAGATTAAAGTTATTATATTGTATGTGACACATCCAATATTTTTTCTTATATAAAAAAGCAACGATCTTAACTAAGACTATTTTAAATGAGTTAAATGCAAGGCCTGCATCCCTTTAATTAAAATTAAATTGCCATTCAATTCATTCTCTAACACTTCAAGCAAATTACAACATGTGGATGTCAAAATAAATTTGAATTTGTTGATTAGTTTTTTTTTTACCTATCGTGTCATTGTTTCATGGAAAAATCATTAGACTATATACAAGATTGTTAAATACTAACCTAAATATGTGATTTATGAAGCACATCCGAAAAACGCGAACCATTTAAATCACTATATTAAAATTCTGATATTTAACCAGTATATTTAATATATATATATAATTAAATCTTAAGTAGGTAATCATTCATGAGCATTATATATAGATAATATAATATAAATTAATCATAATATAATTAATAAATAGATGAGGGAAGTGTGAATTATAATAAATTTTATACCATTAATCAGTTGGGAGGCGTATTACATAAAAAAGTCGATGAAAGAAGTAGGGATTTTCTAAGTCAGAGGGACACTATTTTATGTTGGTTATATTTAGAATCTATACCAGTTACATTGTGTATTAATACTATTTTATATTATATAATAATATATAATTGCATAAATTGATTCATTTATTCATATTACTTATTTATGTAGTTATATAAAAAGAGGTAAATTTATAATATTATAAATTATATACCTCTCACGAAGCCGTAGAGTGAAAAGCAAGGGAATAGTATTAACTTTTTTCCTTTATTTAACTTGCTTTTTCATTCCTCATTCCTATTTATTTATTAACATACCATTTATAATATGTTGACTTATCATAGCGATTGGTATTTTAGTATATCATATATATACCTAGTGTATATTATATATAAATGGAGTAAGATAATTGTGCTATATTTATATTGTTCTTGATTGGTCACATTATAAAATTATTTAGTTTAAACAAAAATAAAATATATAAAGTTAATACTAATATAATTTATTTGTCTCTTAAACAAACCGATAATTTCATTCATATATTTAATCATTTATTAATAATGAAAACGTTAAGTGATACAAATTATTTATTTTACAGAGTTTTAAATATTGAATTATAATTTTTTTAAATAACAAAAAGATTTTTAGTTTGTTTAGTAACTAATATAATTATACAACATTATTAACGAAATTACGGTAATTAATATAATTAATATTTGTGCGGAGGAAGAAACACTGCAGAATTCCTGTCTAAGTTTAACAATATGAGCATTTTTCAACAATGTAAATCAGAAGTCCTTAAAATTCAACAATTTGAACAAGAATTTTTTAGGATTTAGTCATGTGAACAAGAATTCTCAAAATAATTAACAAATTTTACTCGAAATGCCAGGCGACTCACTGGCATCCGACTCCGACTTTCCAGTTTAAAATTAACACATAAAATTGTAATGTGTTCTGTACACGTCTGGACTTCTAAGACTTCGGATGACTCCCCCCTTTCAGTCTATCGTCAAATTCATAACAACTCTATAAGGATCTTCTTCGACTACAGAGGTCCTAAGTTGATCTTCTATAACTGCAGCCTGTGTTTTTTGACTAGATATGAGAAACATAATTTCTCTGGTGCTCCATATATGATTGTCTTATATATCTTACATATGTCTTATCATTTTTGAGAATTCAAATGTAGATTATGAGAAGATAGGATTTTCCAATGAATCTTAATCTTTCCAATGCTATTATAATACGGGTAAAGCTACCTGGAAATAGAAAAAGAACAAAGCTCCTTACGCGCACAGCAACACACTGACATATCACATAACTATATATTTTCTCAACCTCTTTACTCTCCAGATTTCACTCCATTTGTATAAGTAACTTTATCTATAAGCCAAATTATTTTATTTTATTATAAAACAGCCATTATAAAATTAATACAGTTTTAATTATTTTTATTATCTTATAATATAATATAATTATAATAGAAATAAAGAATTTTAGATTCAACAATGGAACAAATTCCTTAAATTCTGCAATATTAATAATAATTTAATAATAATAATTAACAAATTAAATAGTATAATAATAATAAAATAATTTGCTTGAGGTATAAAATAATAATAATAATAAAAATCTAGAATACAAATTTTAATTAATAATAAGAACCATCATAATAACAGTCATCGCTGATCTCTTTAATGTATATATAATAAAACAATTAAAAAATTCTTTCTAAAATTATCGACTCTATATAATTAAAACTGTTAAGAGAGCTGGAAAAGAGATACCTTCTCAAAGACTTTCTCTGAGGGATATATATATCAGAAATTAACTACAAGTGCTATGATATATATATATATATATATATATACTCGTTATCATAACTCATAAATATTTGTAATATTAGAACACATAATGAAAATATAAATTTAGTATACTGAATACTAATTAGATGGAGGTTATTACTATACCTAAGTATTACTATCACATATAAAGATCATACATATTAATATACTATATATATTTAATGAGATAAAAATAAAAGTTTATCTACCCTATTCTGTAGTTTCTATGTTTAATGCACATTTGGATTCTGAAAAAATATCCAAGCGATTGAAAACCATGATATCTTCTAGAACAATTCACCTTTTATTCTCTTTAAGATTACCTGTAATGATTAGTGTGCGGAAACTTGAGGTGAACACAGCAGAGGAGAAAAATTATCGTCACATTTCTAATATATTCATTTCCTGTAAATCAGTAAGAATTATCGACCAATACTACTTGTCAATATCTTATACAAAGTAAGGTTTAATATATACTAAATAATTGATATATATCTCTATTACGAATTAAGACTTATATATAAATTTATTCACCAAACGTTTAATAATCTATAAGAAAAAGCCACAAAACTGTATAAAATCATATTCATCGCCTCCCTCTTTCGACTTGAGTTGGATAAGAATCTTTTAATATTACTTTAATAAAATGTATCTAGTTTCTTATGATATGATGAAATTGAACTATAACTTAAATTTAACAAAGTTATTTGATTATTCTATCACTGGTTAATTAATTGTAGCTGGAAAGGAGAAAAGAGTAATACAGTACTAAAAATTAGCGTATTACAACACTTATCCTCCTATAGAACTCTACCATGTATACCATGCAAATATGTGTACTTGGTGTACACTTTGCAAATAAAATTTTTACCATTCTCAATAGGAGGAAATGCAAAACTCTACTGTCTCTAATAAAAAAAAAAGTAAAGTAACATTATAGATGTTCAGAAAAGTTTTCAAATTGTTGAACATGGAAAGGTTTGAATGGGACAAAGTCAGCCGAATTTTTGGACCTTTGAAAGACATCGTCGGTTTCGATATTTGTCAAAAATCTATTGATCAAGGCAATCATTTATTGTCTATGTGTAATACAGCTCCAGTGGAGCAAGTCTGCGCCGCTTCTCTTCCTGCAGCAGTAAGTTCTACCCCAAGCTTCGATATCTCTTCGTTCACATCATCGTTGGAAAATAGTCAGAAAGCTATTAAAATCTCACTATGTTCTTCTTTCACGGAAAACTGGTGCGTTAATAACTGCTATCTGTTTAACATCAAAATCAAACTAATATCTGATTCATAATTTATTTCCATTATCAAAATACTACTACATGCGCACAATGCTTAATTACAGTGGATCCATATGAAAGAGACGTGCCTTACGAAATAATAATTTTAGAACATCAACCTTTCACTGCTTCATATATTATGAGCAGAAGTCACATCTATAGTTATCGTGCAAGAGTATATATGATATCAAGATATATCTCACATTATTTAACACAATAAAGTTAAACCAAACAAAAAACATTTTAATAACTTTTAGCACAAGAGAGGCTTTGCCCGACAACCATCAAGTTGTGTACTAATTTAACTGCCCTTAGTTAGACTGCACGTCGACATATATTATGTGAAATACGGGGTTAAAGTTGTAAAGACCCATCACTACACTAAAGTCCATCATATTTTTATTTAAAACTTATACATCCTTGACGCAAATATAATCTCTCATATCTGCATTAATATCTATATATTTTTTTAAATTCGCCTTCTCAAATACTGGCATCATTCATGGTATCAGACGAGGTTACAAAGTAATCGTACTTTTACTTAATAAGGCAACATTGGTATCTGCTATATCAATATGTATACGGAGAATATCGATGTTTAGGAAAGTACACAGAAGAACTATAAAAAGAGAGCTGGCGGGAAGACTATCTAGCATCAAAACACGAGCAAACCAAAGTAGCACTAAATTAAGCATGTCAATACGTAGGAGAATAAATAATCTGATATTATACAGGATAAATCAGACTCATGAAACAAGTTTTTTGAGTCATTTTGATTACTTATTAATTATCAATTTAAAACTCATTCGCTTAACGAAAGAAGAAAAGAAATCCTCTGAAATAGTAGGACACATAGAAGGCAACAAGAAACCGCGTCAGGGAGAATCATAAAGATATCTTCTTCTTCTCCTGTATAATATTTTCAAAGATAATTACATTCTATAGCAGTTAAAAGGCAAAAATATCGATAAATTACCGTAACATTTACAATTATATTTAGAAATAAGAAATTCAGAAAATAAACTGGGGGTATATCTGTATCATATAAGTAAAATTATAAATAATACATAATAATAATAATAAATAGATTAATAATTAAAATTAATAATGAATGAGAGTAAATGTAATTAATAATAATAATTGTATTTATATCTAAATAACTGAAAAATGGTAAATAAGTTGAGTGGGAGAGTGATGATAATAATAGTTCTCTAAGAAACTATATCTCTCTACTTCGACTCGACACAGAACTGCCGACCTGCGCACACTTTACACAATAGGAATACTTCAGACCCTCCGGAACTCAGTAGTATCACGAGATCGTCCGACTTGATCCACTTGCACCAGAGTTTTCGACTCCAACTCCGGACTCCGACTCGGACTCCGACTTCGACTCCGACTCCGGGAAAAATTGCACGACATCACGACTCCGCTCCACCGACTCCGACTCCGGACTTAACCGGCTAGTCCACTGGCAGAGTGTTTATAATAGAGATAGATAAATAAGGAATATAATTGCGAGAAATGAATCTGGAGCAATGCATGGCCAAAGCACAAGAGAAATAAGAGCATATTTTTGGTCTGGGATTATACGGATCAGAATTTTTAACTTTGTTATTCTTAGTAAGGAGGAGCATAAAAAAAAAACCTACGCAAGAATGGGCGGAAGGCCATCCAGCGGTCAACAAGTGTGAGCGCACTTAGTAGATGAAGAGTTATGTAAAGAAAAGGTATTAAATCTTGACATATATAGTTATATATAGATGAATAATTAATTACATAGTATGGATATGATCTCAAGGAGCGGATAGGCGAGTAATTGTACGTGATACTGATATGGATTTTAAGGGAAGTTTAGTATGTAATATAAATTACAGAAGAGTAGTTAAGCTTATATATATATAATATATATATATATATATATATATATATATAGGTATTTTAATATTAGTATACCTTAATTAATTATTAATAGGTATATATAAGGGATAATGGAATAAATAAGATGAAATCCTTCTCAAAGGGAAAGAATATAACGAGTATAATATATATATGAGGATATAAATATAATTTTAATTATAATAATATTTATTTTTTATTTGATAGTATTTGATAGGGGTTGAGGTATAATGATGTTGTAGTAAGGTTAATATAAGTTATTAGCTGGGTATTGTTGAGTTTTGAGAAAAGAGATAGTGCTATATATCATACTACGTTACGATAGTGACTACTGAATATATATAGGGGGTACTTATGAGGTTGGTTGAAGTGAAGTTAACATAAGGTTTTAGCTATGTATGGTAGGTGATATATATATACAGTTTAGTGATTAATATAAGAGGATGTATATAAGTATGGATCAAATCTATATATTTACATATTGAATAATAACATAGAACTTACGTTCTAGAAATAATGATAGGTGTAAGATAATGGACAAGTGAGAGCGTTAAAAACAATAGGGGGGCAGGGTATATTTAGGTTTTTATGGCGATTGGTTACAATCTGAGCGCAGCCCTCTAAATGATAAGTCTAAGTTTAGATTAGCTTTACTAGGGCTTGGGGGATGATCTTGTTTCGGGAGAAGAAAGGGGACGGAGCAAAGGCAGGTATTAGTTAGGATATTAATAGTTCACTCCATGTCATGATGCGTATATACCTCCCCGTGGAGGAGTGCCCGGTCTATATCACACCAGCACCTTAATGGATGAATGTCATATTACACTTTAGATATGAGTTTATAGAATTTTAAAATTTTCGATTTTGAGACAACTGATAGTTATTAAATTGACAGTATTAGTGTAAAAGAATATACAAATACGGAATTAGCATTTAACTAAATTTAACTTATGGTTAATTGAAATTTCAAGAATGTTTTCATTAATTTTCAAAAACTAACCTACATTTCTTTTTTTATCTGCCTTAAAAATAATTTTTAACTTTCCTTTCATATCATATCGTGAAAAAAGAAAAATTAATTATTATTCAGATGATAAAATTTTACTTGTATTTTATTTATCTTCAGAAAGTACCTTCGTTTTCAAAACTACAAAACTATAGACTTGTATCCCATTCTCGAATCATGCAAATTCTTTCCAACGTATCACTAAAAGCTCTTTTCACCCTAGAAAAGGCTATCATCTTTCTGACTATACAACTGGCATTATGCAACAAATGTTAACTCTAACTATGCTTCTTTTTTGTCCTCCTCTAGTATTTTCCAACGGTAAGGCTGATCACTCGGATCGAGTCCTTGCTTCTAAATCTTACTAAGAAAATTCCTGTCGTATTACTCCTTCAAAACACCTTCATTTCATTTATGTCAAACCTTGCAATTTCTTCAAAATGCGTTATTTCATCTCACTCTGAGTTTAACACTAAGGAGGCGTTCGGTCCTGATGGCATTCCTTCTGTGATTTTCAAAACCAAGTTTGCACCCTTCAATGTCTATCTATTACGACTTTTCCTTTCTGATGTAATTTTGCGGTCATTCATTCTGTGTTTTAGCCCACATGCTTAGTCCTACGGCTTTAACCTCCGCCTTTTCTAAAGTTCTCTATCATTTAAAAAGGAAGATTTGGAAACATTTCGACTTCAAATCTTATCTCTGATCCCCCAATGTGCCTGTCGCAAGAAAAGTTCTACTGGATATATTATTTCCCTCCCTTTGATTTTTGGTCATTGCTACTTGGCATTTCGTTGAATTTTTATGGCCTTAGACATATCAAAATTCTTCGATAGAGTCCGGAACAAAACTTTGATTTTTAAGCTTCCTTATTTGTTATCTGTTCTGTCTATGATTCTGTTCTCTGATTTCCTCTCCTGCCGTTATACAGCAATAATTGTAGGTTGCCACCGTTCATAATTTAAATCTATTAAAAGTAATGTTCCACAGGATTCTTCCCTATCCCAACTCTTTTTCTATTTCCCATTAATGGACTCCTCTCTATTACTTCATCACCTATCAGCTCCTCTGCCGACTGCGTCCTTTATTACTCAATTAGTTTTGAGAGATGTAAAACGCAACAGCAAGTTGTTCACGATGAAAGAGCGGGTTTGAAGCATTTTAATCTCAACACAAGAAACAACTATAAAAAGATCAACAACCTCATGATTTATGATTTAATCCTAGCTTAGTAATTTTATCTAAGTTTAGGGAATTTGCTAGGCCTCCAATATCTGCCCCATCAAAAGGAGATATAAAACAAATATATGCAAATATTTCAACAACCAATTTCTTCTCAATGGTCCATATATGAGCTATTAGTATGAATATATATATATATATATATATATATATATATATATATATATATATATATAAATATATTATATATATAATATATATATTATAATAATATATTAATGTTGAAGTGAGACTCAAGTCCTCATGAGTAGTTAGAATGATTATATGTTAGATGATGAGCAGCTGGAGCAAGTGCTGAGGTTTAGAATATTTTAGTACAGGTATGTTGTTAAGAGTTTATATACATGATTAGTAAACAGGGATATAACGGATGTGATGCATAAGGTAGCTTAATGTTAAGATAGAGAAAAGTTGTGTGATATAATTATAGGCAGGAATGAGTGAGTCTAGATATATTGCTATGTATTATGTACAATTATAAATCAGTTAATGTGATATATAATATAGATATAGTGATAAATTATAAGTAGTAACTTAAAGTAGAAATATATGTTCACTATATATTCTATTTATATATATATATATATAAAGAGTGCTCAGCTAGAATCATATACTTACTAATGAGGGTATGTTGTACCTGTGTTATATATTGTATTAATTACGTGTAGTGATTGAACTATGGTTACTTAGGGAAATAAGAGTTATTTAGAATCTAAAGTTCAATTATATATAATATTAATATGTTGATCAGTCATATATTATAAAATTAGGACAATCGCAGTGAAGAAAAGAAAATAATGCTCAGTATTAGTGTTTGTGAAAATATATATATAAAGAATTTAATTTAAAGTGAGGATATGAAACGATCATTAGAGATGTAGGTGACTATAATATATCTCGGACCCGTCATCATGTTGGTGGACTGGACGCTGTGAAGAAAGGGGGGTTAAGGAAACCAAGAAGGGGAGAGAAGAGAAAAAATATATAGATAAAGCACAAACCCAGCAGGAGAGAAAATAAAATGACAGGAGCTATGTTGAGATGGTCTCCTCGGTCATGTGGAAAGGACCGAAGAATATGTTCAAATATGAATGAGAAAGAGATACCTGGTTGGTATTAAAGCTGGGTGGAGAATGGTAGATAGTGGAAGGAGAGCTCTCTGTTGGTGGAAACTTTCGTATAAGGACCGGACTGAGTGTGGTAAAGATAAGAAAGTACTTGCGCGAAGAGTATAGAGTTGGTTATATATAGGAGTGCAAAGGTGAAGTTGTGAACATTCAAGAGGGTACTAATGTTTACTGAAAGGAAGAGAAATGTAAAGTTTTTGTGCAGTATATCGGCAGAGGAAATAAATGGTGCTCATTGATAGGAAGACTAATATATAGGGGCAAAATTTTATTGGGGTTTGTATATTGGGAACCGAGACTATCGAGATATAGTTTGGCCCCAACACCTGAATTGTGACCAGTAGGGATTTATTTTGTTATTAAATAATTATTTTCATATAAAATCCATGTAGAAAATCCCATTTGTTGAGGTACATGACAGTACATAATCTACCATAAATGTTGTGTACTTCGGGTCACGTCGTCAGTGTTCCTTTTACATGAAATATTTGAATGGAATACAAAATTAAAAACGAAAAAGAGAAAAGAAATTTGAAACTTTAAAATAAGAAAAAAGTGAAGCTGAATTTCGCAAAGTCGTCGAATGTTGAGTAGGGAAGAAAATTTTCACAATTTCTCTGTCGTTGATAGCAAGGGGCGTTTCCCATGAGGTAGCATCATCACGCGGTGCTGGATTCTTCTTGTATGTTGATCAGTATAGGTATCTTTCATTTTTATTTTATCTAATGGTACAGAGGGGGCGGTAAGGCTGGGCTTTCTTTTCGACGTTTGTCATGTTCTCCTACTGCTTTTCTTTTCCGATGCTTGTACAGCACCTTACCCCCAATCTTGGGGCAAAGAGGAAGGTGAGTTAAGAAAGAAAGGAAGAAAAATGGGGAAAAGAGGAAGGTGAAGAAAGAAAGAAAGAAAGAAAGAATTGTTGGTTGTTATTATACATTCAATAATCATTATGCATGAGTATGAGACAGTTGGTGCTTCTTATTGACCAATTACAGCGAATCTCAAAAGCAGTCTGGCAACAACTGTAGTGATTGTCTTACGTGTCTGAAGGTGTTACTTCAAACCCCCATGCGAAATCAAGGAAGAAACTCCCTAAAAAGATCCTCTCCTTGAATAGGGCAATGCCCGTGAGGAACAAACTTAAAAAAAAAAATAAATAAATAAATAATTATGATTATACTTCTTTTCACGTGTATCAAAATCCTTCCAGATTACAGTTCCAACAAAACCCCTCGATGTTTCTCACAACTTTATCGTGCGTGTTATGTTCTTGAGAGAAATCTCTTTGTTACGAAAGGTAATGTCTTTCTACACAAGGGGAAGCAAATGACCAAGTAATTAAGTTATTATATGCCAGATAAACAAATTTTTTCAGTAACATGATCTGCACAAACTTTGTTCCAGATTGATAAATTTATAAGTCTTAATGACACAAAATGAAGTACTATCTCCCAAGGAAATTCCTATACCCGACCGTTGTCAGTCAGCATATTTTGGGCAAATAAATTCAGTCAAAAAAAGAATCAATCTGCCAATGAAGCTCCTTTATCTATATAGCCTATAAATACATAGGAAGAGCTTCATTGGGAGAATGAATCTAACTGAATTATTTTACCCACAAATATGCAAACTGGCAACCGCCATGTATAAGAATTTCCGTGGATGTACGTCATGCTCTTTAGTAAGAAATATTTCCTTGCGTTTTATAACAATATCTCTCAACAAAAAGTGATGTTACTAATATAGCACTAAGCAGAGCTATAACAGCAACAAAATATAATACATTAAACTGCCCCTAAGACAGATTTTAGTATTATTTACAAAGAAGTGGCTCTAAACAGATTTTTATAAAATCACGGCTAGGCTCTAAAAAATAATGAAGTTTAAAAAAATATTGGTCAGTCTCTTTAGCAAAAAAAGTTACAGCCTCTTTCAAGTTGGGATTTTCCCATAAGTTTTCTTATAAAAAAAAAATGAATGTGTAAGATCGGTTTAGGATGATCCTAATTCAGGTTACATTAAGATTTGCTAGCTAAGTACTCGTATATGGTAGTATACTAACAAAACATATCATAAACCTGAAACGTACGGGTCCTAAACGAGACCTACTGATGTTCTAGGTTGGCCTTATGTGACGCACGTCTGATCTTTCAGGTTGTCGGTTTAGGAACCCTACTAGTTGCAGGTTATATATGTTTGTCTAGTATTCTATGTTCCTTAACACTCTTATTGTAACCTGAAGTAGGATGTCCTAAACTCGATCTTGGGGCCCGTCATTTTAATAAGAACAACCCTATTGGAAAATGCCGGATTTTGATAAGGCTGTAACTTTTTTTCTAAGAGACTGGAAAAATAATTTTTTTATTTCTTTTTTTAATAATTTTTTTTTTAGAGTTCTGGCTGTGATTTCATCAAAATTCTGCTTAGAGCACTTATTGATAAATTACCTTTTTTATAGAGAGTCTAGGCTATGTTTCATAAATCTGGTTAATTATTTACAATAAGTGCCTCTGAAACAGATTTTGGTGAAATCATGCTAGACATATAAAAATAAAGGAAGGATAAAAAAAAATTACCGTGTCACTATCTTTAAGAAAAAAGTTACGCCTCTCCAAAATTTGGCATTTCAATAGGGAAAAAAAAACTGAACTTGCCCGAGTCAGTTAGGGACTATCCTATTCAGGTTACAATAAGATTTTTGGTAATTGTTACCACAGAGGGTTGCACCCCCAATTTTTATGAAAATCACAGGATTACTAAAAAAAATAATAATGAAGAATAGTGAAAACGAAAATTGTCACTCTCTTTAGAAAAAAAGTTCAGCCTCGCAAAGTTATTAAAAATCCCATAAGATTTCTGATTTTAAACTTTACTTTTTGATCCCTTTCATCTAAATATTTTCTGAAAATTTTTTCTAAGGTTCAGAAAAATTAAGTTAAGTTAGTTTTTTTTAAGAAAATTGTTTAGTGGGAAGCTTCTGGCATAATTCCAGAAGATTTCACCTAAAGAATTTCTTATAAAACTTACTTTTCTGAACATAGAAATTTTCTTAAGATAAAAAATTTTTCTGAAATCTATTTCCATAAAGTCATCCAAAAGTAGTTTACTGGAATTTTTTTTTTTTTTTTTTTAAATCATAGATATAACATTCGGGTGGGTGATTGGACCACTTTAGATATTAACTTCGTCTCCCCACTTCTCCCCTACATTATACACTTTATGGAATTCTTTTTTTTTTATTGAAAATCGAGCCCTTAGTAGCTCATTAGGTCATAAGCACACGAAAAAATAATGTAATTCTAATAATAATGTAATTTTTATTAAAGTTTAATTAAGCTCATTTAGACTACATTGGAGTGGTGTCGGGCCACCATTGAGGCGTGAATGGGCCATCTGTTTAATTCCTCTTTTATATATAAATTGCATTTTTATATCTTAGATATGCTTTGAATATATTAATTTTTATTGTTATTAAATTAGTGAGATAAAAAAATGTCAATAATGATACATAAAAATAAAATAAAACGTGTGGCCTATTCACCGTCTGGACAAAATTTTGACACTATTTGATTCATGTTTCTTGAAAATAAATTTCAATATGTATTATGAAATTTTCTGACCTTTATTTATAAGTACCTTTATTATGTGTACAATTATCTACATATTAAAAATTACAATATTATACTTAAAATAAGTTAATGATTCGTTGCGGATTCAAACGATCATTCAGTTTATTGTATCACCTATTAGGACGTCTTTACATTCCTAACTATTTGGCAACAAAAATTTACTTTGCCAGTTTAAAGCTAACATACTCAACTGTATACACTGAAAAAATAATTAAAATCCATCCACAATTTTTCATTTTATAACAAAGTTTAAAAAAACTCAAATTTTTCAAAATTGAAATTCTATTAAAGGGCATTTTATACCCTAATTTATTATATTTTTTAAAAATATAAAACTCTCTAGAATTAAATATAATGTAAATAAAACTTGTAGTTTTACCCCTTGGCTATTGAATTAGCAAAAAAAAAAATTTTTTATTTTGTTTTTTGTTTACAGTGGACCGATTCACCCCTCTAAAAAAGGCGGGCACTGCCACCCCCCTACGCTACTCTAAAAAAAATAATAATGAAAAATAGTGAAAATGAAAATCGGCAATCTCTTTTTAGGAAAAAAAGTTACAGCCTCCCAAAGTTTAAAATTTTCCCATATACTTTCTATATAAAAATTAGTGGCCTCGTGCTCGTTTTGAGGGTCATCCTAGTGCAGGGTTATGATAAGATTCAGTTAAATTCATACATGACTTTTCTCTGTGTATACCTTAACAACTTTTCATACTCTGAATAGAGGCGAATGAGACCTAACTGGATCACCTATTGGGTCTATGGAGTTTAACATTGTGACGAGCTATCTTTTTTTCCTAAAGAGAGCGACGATTTTCGTTTTCACTATTCTTTATTATTATAGAGTATATATATCTTGTCATTTTCGTAAAAAATCGGGGGTGACAACCCTCTGGGTAACAATTACCAAGATTTGTTAAGGATACATAGAATACTTAACAAAACATATCATAACCTAAACTAGTATGATCCTAAACCGAGACAACTTGGATGGATCAATGATGCGAAACTAAGACCTAACCCTGTAATCCATCCGGTTAGGTCTCAGTTAGGACCCTACTAGTTTCAAGTTTGATACTGTTTTCTTAAGTATTCTATATATCCTTAGCAAATCTTAATGTAACCTGAATGTAGGAGAGTCCTAAACCTATCTAGTATAGTCTAGTTTTGACGGCATTCGTTCAATCCATCCAGGTTAGTCTCTGCTTAGGGACGCTACTACGTTCAGGTTATGATGTTTATTAAGTCTTCTAATATCTATAAACAAACTTATTGGTAAACCTGAAGTAGGATAAGCCTTAAACTGATCATCTGGCCCATTCAGTGTTATTTTAACAAGAAAACCTATGGAAAATGCCAATTTGATAGGTTAAACTTTTCCTAAAGGCCAACAAACAATCTTTTATTCTTTCATTACAATTTTTTTTTTGAGGTTAGCGGTTGTTTTTCATAAATCTGATTTAGAGGCACTCTATTGCAATAATTACCTTTTTTTTTATAAGTAATGTTCAGTTTAGGGTAATCCTATCAGATATCGTTATTTTAGAAAAGATAATTGATTTTATTATAATATTGCCATCTAAGAGTTTACCTATGTCATTGAACGATGTGTTCGTATTGTGCAACTATTTAAATTTATTTTTTTGTAAAATTATGCACCACATACCTATTATACGGTAAAGACGTATACGTAGCGTATAATATATACATATATATGAGTTATCTATAATATATATAATATATATATATATATATACCGATATAATATATACTATATATAATATATATATATATATAATATATATATTTATATATATATACTGTTATATATATATATATATATATTAACTTATATATAGATAAAATAAAATATATATAAATAAAATATATATATATATATATATATATATAAAATATATATATATATATATATATATATATATATATAATATATATATATTGCACTGATACCAAAATTTTAGCCTGATACCAATACAAGTACTCATAATTTTTTCAAAAGCTGATACCTGATACTGATACTTTTATCCCTATAAATGTGGCCTACTAATAATACGGATATATATAGATTATTATAATATCTATATATATTATATATATATTATATAATATATATATAATTTTTTTATATTAATATATATATATATATTATATACTTTATATAGCGTCATGGCGTGTTGACTGGTCCTCCATTGAGACGTGGGCATTAAACTATAAAATGAAAAAAAAAAATTTTTTTTTTTTTTTTTTTTGCTCAATTCAATAAGCCACAGCAGTAGTACTAAAGTTTTTTAGATTATCTTTATTCAGAATTTTTCTATATTTAAACATATAATAGGTATAAAAAGCCCTTTAAATAAATTTTACTTTTGAAAACGTGCGTTTTTTTACTTTTTATTAAATGAAAAGTTCTTACAATGTTTAATTATTTTTTTATTGTATACAGTTCAGTATATGCGAAGTTTAAACTGGCCAAAGTAACGGTTTTCCAAACAGTACATTAGGGCTGGAAAGTCAGTAGGCTAGCCAAGTCTTACAACTATGCAAATGATGATGCGGGAAATGGGCCACCATTATTATTTCTTATTTTATGATATAACAATAATTTTTATGTATAGTTAATATTTAATATAATAAACAGTTACTAATATTAAGTAATAATGAAATAAAAAATTACTAATTGGAAAATATGAATTCCAAAGTGTCAAAAATTTGCCCCGATATATATATAATTTATATATATATATATGATATAATATATATATATATATATATATATATATATATATTATATATATATAATATTATATTATTTAATATAAGTAAGATATATATATCTGGTTTAAAGCATTATCATAGCAAACCCTCCACCTATCATCCATCTCACTACTATCACCACAGTGTAAATTCTAGAAACAACTCATTTGAACAAAAAACATCACAACATCCTCAACATAAGTTTAAACAAGCTTCCAACAAAACCAACAAACCCAACTAACAGATAAATAATTAAACAGCTTAAAAGTAAACCCACACACAAACAATACTATATAGCATAGACATCACAAGCTTTTACATATTCCCAAACACAACTAATCCATAATAATAAAATCAAACATTCCCCACTAATTTAAAGAAATGATATTTAACTTCCTATCACGCAGGAAAACAGCTCAAATACACACACAATAAAAAATCCCATACTGTAAACATAAAATGGCGTACCTCAAGGAGCAATCCTATCCCCACCCTCTTCAATACTCACAACTGCTCTTCCACAACCACAAACAGACCACCAAGCTAGCTGAAACCCCACAGAATGACATCTCATTGCCACTACACCACCAGAACCTCACAAATACAAATCTAACCCACAATACATTCACCAAATTTAACTGGCTGACTGAAATAGAATGTCGCTTCACCAAAATAAATCATCTATCACTCTAATCACCACACCACCAACAACTGGGTCACCCACCCACAAATCTGTACATAAAACAACACGCTATACCTCTTAACACAACTTCTTTAAAATTCCTTGTGTAACACTTACATGCACGACTTTCACAAAAACCAATTTCGATTAACATAACAACATCAGCAAATAGGAGCTAACACATGCTAAGACACAATAGCAGCACTGACATCATTTGTTATCCAACCACCACCACATTATAAAACAATTTATCATCAACACTAAAGGCTCTCCTCAGTCAATGCAATCAGTTAATGTATTCCATAAATTCAAAAAGGTTTTGTCTGACATGATCTACCTTTTCTAAAACCATAGTTGGAGTCATACAATATCTTTTTATCAACCAAATATTTCTCTATATATACTGTATATATATATATATATATAATATACGTATATATATATATATATATATATTATATATATATTATAGAATATTATATATATAATATATATAATATAAATATTATATATATAATATATATATATAATATTATATATATATTATAATATATACCATATATTATATACTATAAAATAAATATATTCTCTATATATACTGTATATATATATATATATATATATATATATATATATATATATATATATATATATATATATATATATATATATTAGGAATGTGCCAAATATTTGGTAAGTATTCAGTATTTGACCAAAATACCGAATATTCAGTATTCAGCTTTTTGCTGTACTATTCAGGCCGAATATTGAGCTTTATAAACAATAAATTGCGTCAACATAAGGGAAAGTTATTTCAATTTAAAATTGACATTTTAGAAACTTATTTTCGAAAAAAAAAATATATATATATATAGCCAAATTTTGTAGCCAATATGGCGAAAATCTTTGTCATTCGTCAGATCCTATAAGGGCCATTGACATTTTTCAATATTCCAAAAAATAGAAATCATTTAGTGATACGGGTAATGGACAAACCATGTGGTAGCTGGTATAAGGCTAGGGCCTTGCTATCAATTTCATGTTTTATTCACACGTTGCAACTACGCATTCACGATTCAATATTATGTCAGAAGTCTGTTAAAGATATTTTATTTACTTACTGAAGTATATATATCCTCTCATTTTCACCATTCAGCAACGGCAGCTGCAAAGCTTAATACTTTACAGATGCAGCTGAATATCAAACAGCATAAATTAATTCAAGACGTTTGTACACCCTGGAACAGCGCTTATGATATGCTTAAAAGATTTTGAGCAAAGGTTCCCTAGCCATAGACGCTGCTGAATGTAAATCCAAAAAAGTTGACATTTTCAAGTGGCAAATATTTCCATTTACTATGAACATTCTGACCAGACATCACTAAAACAGCAGTAAATGAGAAGCAACAGTTCGCCAAGTTGATCTCTTACCATTTTAGCAAATAAATCTATTTTTAAATAAGGCTATGAATCAGCAAAACCTTCAGTAAAAAATTACACTTGTTGAAGGCTTAGAAATCATTAGAAAAAAGCTTTTTAAGTTTCTATGGTCTAAAATCTTTGTGTAGCTACTTTCTCAGAATCCGCGATTCAAGCTAATTTTCAACATGAATCAGGAATGAATCAGTAAAAAATATGGTCATTGAGGCATGGGGAAAAATGCATGAAAATTTAGCTCCTGATTCTTCTGACGATGATTCACATAGTGCAGAAAGTGAAGCTAATGGACTGTTTTGAAGAAATTGCAGCATCAAAATCGTCATACAGAAAAGAAAGTGAGAGTGAAAAAAGAAAGTCCCATTCTTCTGATGATGTGATTATTGTACATAAAAGTAAAAGACTACAAACAGGATGTACCCAGAAATAAACAAATAATAAGCTGCCTACTTTGACAGTGAAGCAAAGATATTTCCTCAGTTGTGGAAAAAAACACCTGAATAGTTTATGAATTTCGGAAAAAACTAGCATAAAATACCTTCGCATCCCCCTCATCAGTCAAAGTGAAAGAATATTTACTAACAGGAGGAAATATCTTATCTGAGCACAAGAAATAGGTTATTCCTCTGGAATGTGAGAATTGTAATTTCTGTCATTTTAACCTGAAGTTAAGTTTAATTAATATCTTTAACTACGAAACTTTTAAATTTTCATTTAATTTCTTTTAATATGTGAATGGTTTGCTATAGGTAAGAAATAGTATTTACTTTTTTTTATTACTTTGTATATAAGTTTTTTGGAACCGACCACTGGGACCAAGAAAAAGTGATTGAGCAGAAACGAGTGATCTGAAGGAGAGACAATCTGAGTTTGCAGAGGCCGAGAATAAAGGTGCATAATTGGAGAGAATGTCAGGTTTGTGAGGCGGTATGGTTGTGCCCACTGGCCAAGGGATAACCCTACCACTAGGGACAAACCATAGTGAGTCTGTGCGATCCCGTGAAGCTAGGTGGATTTTCTATGCTGTGCAAGTTTTCAAATTAATGGTACAGAGGGGGCGTTAGGCTGGGTTTCCTTTCGCTTTTGTCATATTCTATCTACTGCTTTCTTTCCATGCATGACAACGCACCTACCCAGTTTTGGAGAAGAAAGAGATGAGAAAGAAATATATATATTATATGTGCTTTACATTTTCTTGCCATTTTTTTTATGCTAGTTATTTAAATTTATCTTAGATCTCCCGGACTTATATAATCATTTCCTGCAATGGCTAGTCCTAGGCTATATAGCCCTGTAAAATTATTTGTTTTGCTTGAAAAATTTGGAAATTATTTGACCCCATAGTGGTAATTTCAAATACACAAATTATATTAATAAATTATAAAAAAGACCACCTTCAAAAACTCCCTTTAGAGTGCCCATATGTATTATTTCGCATATACATATGTTTGAAGGTCTCAATTACTAGATATTAATAAAAAAAAAAATTTAAAAAAAAAAAAAAAAAAAAATAGTAAATTAATAAAAAAAAAATTTTTTACCTCAGATTTCTTGAGCTCTTCTGATAGAATGTATAAAGGAATGTGCCAGTGCCGGATACACCCCCCTCCTCCTAGAATAGGTTGACTGTTCTACACCCTCCTTGAATTGGTTTAAATCCCCTACCCCCCTCCTTGATAGTTTTAACAATATGACTATTTGTTATTTTTTTTGAATTGTCCCAGCGCATCGCTTGTTTGTTGATGGCTGGTGATGCAATTTTAATGAATTCCTGCGCCAAAGATTCTCTATTGGCCCAAAGAATATGGAAGCAGGGACAGTTCTGGGACCCAGGACTTTTTAACACAGAATCGCCATCACCTAGAAAAACTGAGGAAATGGATATGATTACAGTGCTAACGTCTCCCCTTCATCGTGGGAAATACCATGTTGCAACCTCCAAGGTATAAATATTTGTATGTTGTCAAAGTGACAGCAAAACTTGTCTGGTAGTCTCTCTCCAGTCAACTCTGTTTAAGAGGGTCTTAACTTGTAAGAGTTCAACAATTCTTGGCTATCATTTTCAAAAAATCAGTCCACAAATCTTCTTCTTCTTCAATGTATTTAGTAATAATATGCCATGAAATAATTGATTTCTGACCCAGTCTGCAGGAATCGTTGAAAGATCTGTCCGCCTGTGAGAATTAGATGATCAGTGGATTGCCAGATGTCACCCGCAGCATACAGGCGCCAAAAACAGTGATGTTTTCGGACCTGAACCTGCTAGAACTCTGACCACTTTCTGTTCCCAATAACTGAACTGTTCTCCATGTTACTAGGTCCATCTGGAGTCCATTTATTTTCTAACGTAATTTACATTAATAAGGTGAGTTAATGCTAGGAAGAAGGAATAGGTAAGTACCTGCCGGCGGGTACTTGGACCACTTTGTTATAACTTCGTCTCCAGACTTTCCCCATTCACTTTGAATTTTTTTTTTTTGAAAATAAAGGCCCAATAGTAGGTCATACAACAATAAAAATTTTATGTATTACTAATAATAATAGTTTTTATTTAAATTTTAATTAACGCTAATTGTAATGAACTTTGGAGGGGTGAATAGGACCACCATTGAGGGGTGAGTCTGACCATCTGTTTAAATTATTCTTTTATATATAAAATTGAAGAATTTAATATTTTTATTTTTAATTTATTATAAAAATTTTTTTTCATATTCAATAGTGAGAAGTAATAAGAATGTCCATAATGATACATAAATAAGAATAAATACGGTGGTCCGATTCACCCCTTAATTCGGACAAATTTTGACACTTTTTGGAAATCATATTTTTCATATAAAAATTGTCATTTTTTATTTTATTTTTACTTAAATAGTAACTATATTATATTAAAAATTAATTTACGTAATAAAAATGTCAATTATAAAGAGGGGACCGAATCACCCCTCTAAAAAAGGTGGGCCCAGTCACCCGCCCGACCATATATATATAGATATACTATATATATATTCTCTATATAATAATATATATATTAATATTATATATATATAAAAAGTAAAAAAAAGTACAAAAATAGGGTGGTTTTTTTTTTTTTAACTTGTTTTTTTTTTTTTAACTTTTTTTTTTTTTTTTTGTTTTTTCATCGAAACACTAACATAATGAAAAAAACAACCTTACAGCATGTTGACAGGAGTTGTAGAGCACATGCCTACAAATTTTCAAAAAATTTGAAAGTGGTCTTTTTTTTATGTTACATGGTCTTTTTTTAACACCCCAGTTCGACGGTCCCTGGTGTTGATGGGCTGCATAAAATTTCACAAAATTTGTTGTGGGATGAGATCAAGGATGGGACTAACATAAATTAATTACATATGGTAATAATTTCTAGGTTTCTTAATACAACTAACGATGGAAAACCCCCAAAAAACTCGACCAAAATGGGTCCAAAATTCAAAATTTTGACAAATTTAAAAAAATCCCAAAAATCAAAAATTTCATTTCAAAACCATTTATACACTTTTTTCCAATCATTTCCAATCGTATTCAATTGGGATAATGGGCTCTCCAAATTTTTTTGTTCTAGACCTCATATATGCTGGATACGGGGTGGTCTTTTTTTATGTAACTAAAATTTGCTTTTAATTAAAAAACATAACCTAGTACTATATATATATATAATAAAATTATTAATATATACATGACATATATATATATGATATATACATATATATCTAGTACTTATATATTAATATATCACCTTTTAAAACCTTATAATATATATAGTATTATACTATCTAATATTATATATATCTATATTATACTATATATATACTAATATATATATAATATAATATATATCAAGCTTTTTATACGTATAAATAATATAAATGATAATATAATATTTTATATATATGTGTGATTACTATATATTATATAAAAACAAATATATTGAAATTAATCATATTATATAGTATTTAAGAATCAGACCTATAATAGAACACCAAACCAGCCAAAAAAATATAAGGGCTTTTTTTTTTTTTTTTTTTTAAACCAGTTGAGTGTTTTGTATTTTTAATAAATGCATAGCTCTAAATATAACAAACTTTACTACTCTTACTAGTAACAGTTAGCTTCTTATATATATATACAGATATTACTCTGAAATAGCCTTATTTCATTCTATTTTTCCTTTTTTGTCATGAAATAATGCTAGCATATAATAAAGTCTTAGAAGTTTGAGATCACATCACATTTTTATAGCTTTCTACAATTTTCAGTCTATTCCCACTCTATCTTTATTCAATGATAAGTTATGTAGTAAAAAAATGTTACTTTTAAGAGTTCGTAAATTCTGTAATGTGAAAAAAATCTAGAAATAAAACTCTAACTTTAAATTAATGTATAGTATTTTATTATTATATATATTATAATCTAAAATACTATGTATCATATTTCATCCATTAAGTCTCTATATATTCTATGTATTATATAAAATAAACAATTGGTAGAACTTACCCAGGAAACAAACGAGTGATCGAACCCTATCCCCTTGCCTTGGGACTCTTTCACTCTACCGACTGAGCCATACTAGCAACAATTCAATTCAACTTAATTAAATCACTCATATATATTATAATCACGTTAAAATTGAGATTAATAATTAAATCAAAATATTAATAATTTGCTTTTCAGTGCGTAAGTTTTCTTTGAATTTAATCTTTAGTAAAAAAATTCTGTTTCATCTTTCAGTATTTAATCGTATCTAATTTGTTTAATTAAAACAATTCTTAGAAATAAATATATGCCAACATGAAGAAAAATATAATCGGAATTAGAACAAATGAGTAAATAGTAATGTAATTTAATTAAATATATATTATTGCAAAAAAAAATTAAAACTATTAAAATAAATGTTAAGATACTATGCAAAATGTAGCTAGTAACAAAAGATTCAACACATTACAACGTAAATTTCAGAAGTAAAACATTACTTCAAAAAACATTATTACCAAATAGTATAATAATGACGATGACGATGACGATGACGATGACGATGACGACGATGATGATGATGATGATGATGATGATGATGATGATGATGATGATGATGATGATGATGATGATGATGATGATGATGAGAGGAATCACTCGCAGGAACGGGAAGGCCCCTAACCCCATGAAACCACACACCAACACAGACGACAGCACAATGTAACTATGTAAACCACCCCGCCCATAGAAGAAGTGGCTGCCAGTATTGCGGGCTGCTTCACACGGATGTATTTAGGCAAAACCATAACACGCTAACTTAGAGCTGGGAGATGGTGGGCGGTAGGGTGAGGTGTTGTTTCTTGAGCGTTATAATCGAGCGAGGATTATCACCTTTATAAGGCGACTCCGATAAATCATGGAGAGGATAGCTGCGTCAACTGTCAGAGATCAGTTGCGTCGCAGATTAACAACACCCCGCTGAAGGACACGAGGTACCGGGCCCACTTGCGTCGTAATGATTTCGATTTAATGTAGCGCCAGCACAACGATCTGTATTTACAGGAGGTCCAACGGTTTCCAGGATAATCCTGACACAGGATCGCCGGAGAGCGACAAGGTTAGGTAGGGCGACACACACACCGTGGAAGACCAGATTATAGTACTCGGGGATTACCGAGCAGCCGTCTGCCACACAACGGCCACGGACATCTGCAGAGATACAGCTGGCGGAGGTACACGCACCAGGGTGAGTGACTAATACAGGTGCGTCGACGCCTTGCGCGAACACTATTTCCGGCCCCGCAGGCCTGCCCATAGGTCCAACGCACACCACCCGCAAATCAAAAGTCGACGTACTAGCACATTGCCGAAACAGCATCCAATGGAACGATTGGACAAAAGTGCTCTATTACGGACAATGTCGAGGCTATCTCTGTACGCCCGCCGAACAGACGTGCTGAGTCCGTAATATACCGTACGCCCGTACGAGAGTTTCGCCGCAACGCAAAGGTTGCTGCACGGGCGGGATGCGCCAGTTTGGAGGTAGGGTCGCGTTACGGTCTCGGGGCCACTTCTTATCGCGCACCTACGGAGTTGCACATCTTCGAGGAATAAACTCTTACAGCCGTAGCACTTCTAAGTATTTTCGAACCAAAAAAAAAAAAACCATAGGCCGTGACCCATTGCCCCCTACATCCGGCGTGACTCTTCACCTACGATATGACCAATGCAAGACCACACAAGGCCCTTCCCAATGGTAACGACCTACTCTTTATTAGGACGGATTTAGATATTACGGCAGTTGGATGGCCTGACCTTATTTTCCTTATAGTCCGCACCTCAACCCAATCGAACATTTGTGGGAAATCCTGAAACGTTCCAATCCGACAGCTGCAACAGGAACTGCACGACGTATGAGAATAAAATCACTGTCCAGGAAATTCCCCCACATCTCATCGAGGGCATATCAGGCAGGTGTCAGCCCCCAGTAATCCGTGCCCAGAGGGGTCATACACCGACGTATTGAGACAAACCAACACCCTTCGGGACGTCGCCATACACACCAACATTGTGTTTGCAGCCGTCCGCACTACGAACCCTCCTGCCACAAGACCCATTTCTGCAGCTTGCCCTCACACTCTATTCAACCTACGCTTTTGGGGAGTAAGTCCACCTGGTATGTTATGCAAGTGTATAATTTAAATGTCTTGGCGAATCTCCACCTTTCTACCTTCCTTTCTCCTCGCCATCACTATCTTTTGTGGTGCCGTTATTTTGATAAGAGATACAATAGTATATAGAACTGTTATAATATACGATTATATACTTACTATAGTATTATACAATATTATTACTATATATATTATATATATAATTATCATAATAATATTATAACTACTCTACTATATATATATATAATATATAGTATTATACTAATATAATATATATATATTACATATATAGTTTAAAATAATTCATATATAATTAATATATAATTATATAGTATATATATGATATATATATATTACCTACTATATTATTATATATAATATTACTATATATATTATATATAACTATAAATATATACAAAACAGTATGCCCCCAGGAAGTCATGCGATTCTTAGCGCAAAACCACGAACTCTGACTGTGGGACCCATCGAGAAGGTTCTTGGCGTCTACACTGCGGCACCAATAACTAATCCATCTGAGCTTGGCCCGCGATTTCGCCAGATGCCGGAATTTCGGTAGTAGGCAAGCACTCTACTACCAATGCCCATTGGACCACAGTTAACATCTATAAGCGGGACCGAAGCTAGAGGATTAATTAGAAAATTAGCTCACTTCTCTCTTTCACCGGTCTCGAACCTGCGACCTCTCGCTTGCCTTAAGAGCACGTGCTCATTTTAGTATATTATATAGTAATTACTTATACGTATTATAATTATTATTATATATATCTAATGACTTTACTCATATAATATTGAGATGTCAGAATTTTACAAATAAACAACTATAAATTACAACTCGACTAATAGTGTGACAGCAACCTAACGACTTATATATTTATATATTGATGATAAATCCCTTGAGGTAATATTTTCAAAAATGGAAGATATAAAAATTGAAAATATTTACAACTCAAGCGGACTATTATCATCAATATAAATAACTAACTACGAGCATTTTTAGTTATTACAAGACAATTTAACCACCCTTATATATATATTATATATTAAATAGTATTCCTAGCACCTGGATTATAACCATACATAATACGACATATATATAATACAGTATTCCATCTAAACGCCAATAAAAATAGATAAAATATATAAAAAATAGCATATAATATTAATGCGTAAAGGTGACGGGATCCGTCGATGTATGTTCTTACGTTATGAATGAGTGCTTAGATGTGTCAATATCATATGTGTCATTGAATATATGTTTTAATTTTGGTTAATGGATAGATTGTAGGAGACTTACTTGAAACATCAATTTTTTCAAAGAGAGGGATGGATTTTTGATTTCAATTCAGCTATAGTTATAAGATTTCCGTTGAGTTATTTTAATGTGAAGTATATATTATATATATATGCAACTTGTTTATATTTAAATTTAAACTAGATAAGATTTACTTTTTTTGAACGTTATAATTTTTAAATCCTGAAATTAGAATTATATTAAATCATTAAAAAATTATATAATATTTAATTAATTAAATAATGTGGGATTTATATAAATTATCTTATAAAATCGACAAAAAATCAGAAATATATTATTATTCATGATGCAAAAAAATGAAGTTATAAGGATATAATATATGATATATCAACATAATTAGCTAAGTATATACTAATATAAAAAAAATAAGTCTACACTTAACCTGGAACTCGCATCATTATTATATATAAATATATAATATATCTCTTATATATATAATATAGCTTCTGTGACTTCCCTTAACCCTAGTTGAGTCTTCTTTAAACTGCCCTATCCTAGGCAGCCTTCATTGACTGCCTACCTAGGCAGTCTTCTAACTGCCTACCTAAGCAGCCTTATTGATTGACTGTCTACCTAGGCAGCCTCTTCTTAACTGCCTACATATACCTAGGAGGCCTTCTTGACTGCCTACCTAGGCAGCTTCTGACTGACCTTACCTAGGTGCAGACTCCTATCTGAACTGCCTGCCTAGGGCAGCCTTTCGTTGACTCCCTACCAATAGCAGGGCCTTTTCGGGACTGCCTAACCTAGCAGCGTTCTTGGGACTGTTACCTACCTTAGGCATATGTCTTCTTAAACTGCCTACCTAGGCAAGCCTTTTCTTAACTTATACACCTAAGGGGCAGCCCTTACTTGCCTGCTACCTAAGGACAGTCTTCCTAAGCTGGCCTTTAACCTAGCAACCTTCTTTACGCCTACCTAGGCAGCCCTTCTAATGTACTTCCTAACCTAGATGACAGTCTCTAGACTTGATCCTACCTAGGTCAGTCTCTTAACTGCCTACCTAGGCAGCCCTTCTGGACTGCCTACCTAATCAAAGTCACTTCTTAACTTGCCTACCTAGAAGCCTTCTTTTAGAATTGCCTACCTAGGCAGTACTTCTTTAACTGCCAAACCTAGCAGCCTTCTTCACTTAACCCCTACCTAGCAGCCTTTCTTAACTGCCTACCAGGCAGCCTCTTGATGCCTACCTAGGCAGTCTTCTTATATGCCTACCTAGGCAGCCTTCTTGAGTGCCTAACTAGCCCAGCCTTCTTGACTGTCCTACCTAGAAGTCAAGCCTTTTAGACTGCCTACCAGGCAGGCCTACCGTAATAGCCTACCTTGGAAGCCTTTCATTTGACTGCCTGCCTAGCAGCCTTCTTGGTGACTGAATAATCACTAGGCAGTCACTTCTGAGGTGCCTACCTAGGCAGGCCTTCTTGATCCTCCTAGTCAGGCCTCTTGTGACTGCCATACCTAGCAGCTTTCTTAAAACTTGCTCTTACCTAGAGGCAGCCTTCTAACTGGCCTACCTTAGGCAGCCCTTTCTTAACTGCCTACCTTAGAGGCAGCTTTACTTAAACTGCGCCAACCTAGGCAGGCCTTCTGAATGTCTACCTAGGCGCAGCCTTTCTTTAACTATATCCAAGGCAAGTGCCTTTCTTGAATCCTACCTAGGGTGCCAGCCTTCATTGAACTGCCTACATTTGGCAGCCTTCTTGAATCATGCCTGACTTAGGCAGCCTTCTATGACTGGCCTATCCTAGGCAGCCTTTCTTAACTGCCTACATAGGCAACCTTCTTGAACTTTGCCTACCTAGGCCGCCTTGTTACTTGGGACTGTGACCTACTTAGGGCAGCTTCTTAACTGCCTTACCTTAGGAGGCAGCCTTTCATTGAACTGTACCTACCTAAGGGCAGCCCTTTTTGGGACTGCTACCTAGTAGCCTTCATTGACGCCTACCTAGCATGAGTCTTTCTGGACTGCCTACCTAGTGTCAGCCTTGGCTTTGACTGCCTTAATTAGGGCATACCTACTTGACTTGCATGCCTTAGTCAGACTTCTTGACTGCCTACCTAGGCAGGTTCTTCTTAATACATACCTTTACCTAGGCAGACCTTCTTGATACTGCCTACCTAGTTAGTACTTCTTAACTTAGTAAATACCTACCTAGGGCCAGCCTTTCTTGGACTTTTATATATATAAATATATATTATATACTATATATAATATTATAGTTAGAGTTTCTTAGCAAATGGACGCTAGTTTCTGTAGATAAAATCTTGACGCCATTACATCTTTTTGTATTTTCAAATTCTAGCATACCCCTCTTTGTTACTTCTCTAGTTTTAAAATAGAATTTCTTCGAGACTATTTCCAAACGTCGAAAGGAGGGTCAGTATTGGATCGTAAAGCATACGCTTTTTTAACTTTAGAAGCATAAATGTTACAATTTTCTATGTTCCATATAATTAGGTAGGCAGTTAAACCTCTTTTGAGCTGCCTCATATATATATTTATATATATATATATATAGATATATATTACTTATTTATTTAGTTTATATAGTATAATTTATACAATTTGAATTGGATTTTATATAAGCTTCTGCAAGATCATTATATATGGCCAGAGTTTTAGAATAGCGGCCCCCCTGTAGGCTAAAAAAAAAACTAAATTCATTTTTGAGTCAGCGAACATTATAATTATTTTATGTCAGGATAAAAATTTTTTTTTTTTTTATAAATGATTTAATTAATAGCTGATATAGAACTCAGACAGCACGTATGCCTTTCAAATTAATTTAAATATGGATTCCCATAAAAAAAAAAAAAGTAAAATGAATAACGTCTTAACATCATCCTGCACAATATTGTAGGACCAACTTTAAATCATGATATTAATTTTTTTTTTAATAACAAAAAAAAAAATACTGTTCTTTACTTTTAAAAATTATTTCACCAGCATTCAAGGGTCGGGGGTACGGGGGGTGGAGCCCCCTCGTAGATTACCCTTGTGCTGCCATGCTTTATTAATAAATTAAAAAATAATAATAATTTCATTCGTTCTTTCTTAATCTTTTCAATTTTCAAGATGTCTGCGGAGCCCTAATATTGGGGGGATCATGTCTCAGAAATTTTGGGGGGAGTCGTCAATTGTCGTAAATAAAATAATATTTTTTATTTTATTTTTTTTTAACGCACTTCATTTCATTTCTTCTTAATTTCCTGCCCATTAAAATGTTCGATCTGATTTCAAAAATGTATTCAGTTTTTTCGTAGCTATCATAGTTTTTTAGATACATGGGGACAACCTACAAACGCGTTATATATATAAAAAAGCGATTTTATACTATATATATATTATATTAGTTTTAACTAGTCAACCTTCTTAACTGCCTAACCTAGGCAGCCTTCATGACTGCCTACCTAGCAGTCTTCTGAACTGCCCTACCTATGCTTGCCTTCTTTACTGCCTACTAGGCAGCCTTTGCTTTATATGCCCTACCTAGGCAGCCTTTTCTTGTTCTTGCCACCCTAGGCAGTTCTTCTTAAACTGACCTTACCTAGGCAGCCTCTTTAAACTGTATTCTACCTTAGGCAGCCTTCTTGACTGCCTACCTAATTAGCCTTTTAACGCCTACTCTTTGGCAGGCCTTCTTGACTGTCCTACCTAGGCGTCTATTCATTAACTGCCTACCTAGGCACCTTCTTGACTGCCTACCTTAGGCGGCCTTCTTAATTGCCTACCTAGGTATCATTCTTGACTTGACTGCCTAACTATCCAGTCTTCTTAACTGCCTGCCTTTAGGCAGCCTTCTTGACTGCCATACCTAGGCAGTCTTCTTTAAACTGCCTACCTTAGGCAGCCTTTCTATTGACTGCCTACCTAATCAGCCTTTATAACTGCTAACCTAGGTAGCCTTCTTGACTGCCTACCTAGGCAGTCTTCTTAACTGCCTACTCCTAGGGCCAGCCTTTATTGACTGCCTACCTGGCAGACTTCATTGTACTGGGCCTACCCTTAGGCAGCCTGACTTGCCTACCAGGCAAGTCTTCTTTATAAGTGCCTACCTAGGGCAAAGCTACTTCTTGACTGCCTTACCAAAATCAGCCTTCTTAACTGCCTACCTAGGCAGCCTTCTTGACTGCCTACCCTGGGCCAGTCTCTTAACTGCCTACCTAGGCAGCCTTCTTGACTAATTACCTAGGCAGCTATCTTAACTGCCTACCTAGGCAGCCTGCTTGACTAGCCTACCTAGGCAGTCTTCTTAACTGCCTACCTAAGGAGCCTTCTTAACTGATATTATACCTAGGCAGCCCTTCTTGACTGCCTACCTAGGCAGCCTTCGTACTGCCTACCTTGGCAGCCTTCTTTGACTGCTATTACCTAGCGCAGCCTTACCTTGACTGGCCTTACGTGTAGGCAGCCTTCTTGACGCCTACCTAGGCAGCTTCTATAACTTGCCCTACCTAGGCAGCCTTCTTGGACTCTACCTACCAATTCATAGCCTTTTACTTAACTGTGATCTCCATTACATAGGCAGACCTTCTTACTGGCCTATCACTAGGGCAGTCTTCTTTTAAACTGCCTACCTAGGCAGCCTTCTTGAATTCAGCCTACCTATTTGGCCAGTCTTCTTAAACTGCCTACCTTTAGGGCAGCCTATTTCTTGTCTGACCTACCAAATCAGCTTCTTTAACTGGTTAACCTAAACCTATGAACAAGCCTTTCTTGACTGCCACCTTAGAGCATATCTTCTTTAAACTGCCCTACTACTAGAGGCAGACCATTCTTGGACTGCCTACCTAGGCAGTCTTCTTAACTGCCTACCTAGGCATGCCTTCTTGGAACTGCCTACCTAAGGCAAGTTCTCTTAAACTGGGCCTTTAACCTAGGCAGCCATACTTGACTGCTTTCATAGCAGTACCCTTCTTGACTGTCCTACCTAGGCCAGCCTTCTTGACTGCCTACCTAGGCGAGTCTTCTTTAAACTTCCTACCTAGGGCAACCTTCTAGACATACCTTCCTGGCAGCCTTCTTGACTGCCTACCTAGGCAGACTTTTTGACTGCTGCCTACCTAGGCAGCCTTTCTTGACGCCTACCGAGGCAGCCTTCTTGACTGCCTGCCTAGGCAGCCTTCTTGACTGCTCCTAACCTAGGCAGCCTTCTTGACTTGACCTACCTAGGCAGTTTCTGGACTCCCCTACCTTAGGCAGTCTTTCTACACTGCCTACCTAGGCAGCCTTCTTGACTGCCTACCTATAGCAGCCTTCTTTGACTTGTATCTACCTAATGCAGCCTTTCATTAACATACCTTACATCATATAGGCAGCTCTGACTTCTACTATCATTAGGCAGTCTTCTTAACTGTAGCCTACCTAGGCAGCCTTCTATACTGCCTCCTAGGATGCCTTCTTAACTGCCTACCTAGGTAGCCCTCTTGACTAGACTGCCTACCCAGGCAGTCTTCTTAACTGCATACCTAGGCAAGCAGCTTTCTTGACTTGCCTACCTAGGCAGCCTTCTTGACCTCCTACCTAGGCAGCCTTCTTGACTGCTACCTTTTGGCAAGCCTTCTTGACTTTATACCTAGGCAGCCTTCTTGACTGCCTACCTTAGCAGCCTTCTGACTTGATACCTACCTAGGCAGTCTTCTTTAACGTATTTCCACCTAGGCTTGCCTCATTGACTGTCTTACCCTATAAATTCAGCCTTCTTAACTTGGCCTACGTAGGCAGCACCTGTCTTGAACTGCCTACCTAAGACAGTCTTCCTTACTGTACCTACCTAGGCAGCCTTTCTGTGACTGCTAACCTACCTTACTCCAGCCTTCTTAATTGACTTACCCTACTAGGAAGCTCACTTTTATGACCTACCTAGCAGTCTCTTAACTCCAACCTTAAGGCAGCCTTTCTTCACCTACCTACAGCCTTCTTACTGTTCACTACTAGGCTCAGCCTTCTTGACTGCCTTCCTAGGCAGTCTTCTTAACTTCCTACCTAGGCAGCCTTTCTTGACTGCCTACCTAGGCAGCCTTCTTGACTGTCCCTACTCATAGGCATCTTCCTTATACTTGATACCTACTAGGCAGCCTCTTGAGTGCCTAACTATAGGCCAGCCTTCTTGACTGGTCCTATAGCTACCTTTTATGGCAGACCTTTTAGACTGCCCTACCTAGGCAGCCTACTAATTGCCTACCTTTGGCAGCCTTCGTTACACCCTGCCTAGGCAGCCTTCTTGACTGAAATACTAGGCAGCCTTCTATACTGCATGCCTACCTATGTCAAGCTTCTTGACTCTACCTAGCAGCCTTCTTGACTGCCCTACCTAGCAGTCTTTCTTTTAAACTTACCCTACCTAGTCAGCACTTCGAGACTGCCTATCCTATGGCAGCATTCTATAATACTGCCTACCTAAGGCAGCTTTCTTAACTGTCAACAGCCTATATAGGCAGCCTTCTTGACTTGCCCACCTAGGCAGCCTTCTTTACTATATACCAAGGCAAGCCTTCTTGTATGACCTACTAGGCAAGTACCTTCTTGGACGCCTAACCTTGGCACCTTCTTGACTGCTGATAGGCAAGCCTTCTATGGTGACTGACCTCCTAGGCAGCCTTCTTAAACTGTACCTACCTAGGCACCATTCTTGACTGCCTACCTAGGCCGCCTTATACTGCTACCTTAGGTAGCCTTCTTGTGACTTGCCTACCTTAGGCAGTCTTCTTACTGCCTACCTTAGGCAGCCTTATCTTGACTGCCTAATTAGGTCAGGCCTTACTATGACTGCATGCTAGGCAGTCCTTTCTTGACTTGCCTCTACCTAGCTCAGTCTTCTTAACTGCCTTACTAGGCAGCCTTCTTGACTGACTGCCTACCTAGGCGCTCTTCTTAACTGCCTACCTAGGCAGTTACTCAATTCTTGACTTCCTTACTCTAGGCTAACCTTCTTAACTGGCCTTACCTATTGCAGCCTCATGACTGACCTACCTAGCAGTCTTCTGAACTGCCTACCTAGCTGCCTTCTTTACTGCCTACCTAGGCAGCCTTACTGATTACTGCCTACCTATGCAGTCTTCTCTTGACTGCCTACCTAGGCAGTCTTCTTGAATGCCTACCTAGGCACCCTTCTTTACTGCCTACCTAGGCGCCTTCTTTGACTGCCTACCTTAATTCAAGCTTTTTAAACTGCCTACCTTTACAGCCTTCTTGACTGCCTACCTAGGCAGTCTTCTTAACTGTATAACCAGGTCAGCCTTCTTGACTGCCTCACTAGGCAGCCTCTTTTACTGCCTACCTAGGCAGCTTCTTTGACTGACTCCATACCTATCAGCCTTCTTGACTCCTTACCTTGGCAGCCTTCTTGATTGCCTACCTAGCAGTCTTCTTAACTTTGAACTACCTAGCAGCCTGATTCTGCCTACATAGTGACAGCCTTCTTAACTGCGCATACCTAGGTATAGCCTTCATTGACGCCTACCTTATCCAGTTCTTCTTGAAACCTGCCTTTACCTAGGCAGCCCTCTTGACTGCCTACTACTAGGCAGATTTCTTAATACTTGTCCTACCTTTAGGCAGCCTCTTGATCATTGTCATACCAGGGCAGACCTTCTTGACTGCCCTACCTAGGCACCTTTATTGACTTGCCTACCTTAGCAGTTCTTACTAACAGTGACCTACCTAGGCAGCCTTTCTTGACTTGCTCCATACCAATAGATTCAAGACCTTCTTAGATCTGCCTACTAGGCAGCCTTCTTTATTGTTGCCAACCTAGGCAGTCTTTTTAACTGCCTCCTAGGCAGCCTTCTGGTAACTGCCTAACCTAGGCAGTCTTTATAACTGCCTACCTAGGCAGCCTTCTTGACTGCCTACCTAGGCAGCTTCTTGACTTGTTTACCTAGGCAGCCTTCTGACTGCCTACCTAGCTAGCCTTCTTGACTGCCTACCTTGGCAAGTCTACTTCTTGACTGTTCCTACCTAGGCAGTGTTCTTGACTGCCTACCTAGGCAGCCTTCTTGCTGCCTACCTAGGCAGTTCTCTTAAACTGTTCACTACCTAAGCAGCTCACTTTCTTGACTCCTCTATCCAAAAGACAGCCTTTCTTTAACTGCCTACCTATTCAGCCTTCTGACTGCCTTATCCTAGGCAGCTTACTTAACTGCCTACCTAGGCAGCCTTCTTGACTGCCTACCTAGGCAGTCTTATCTCTTAACTGCCTATCTTAGGCAGCCTTCTTGTCTGCCTACCAAATCAGCCTTCTAACTTTACACTACCTAAGGCATAACAGCGTCTTCTATTGACTGTATACGGTACCTACCTAGGCAGTCTTAAACTTTAACTGCCCTACCTAGGCAGCCTTCTTTACTGCCTACTTAGGCAGCTTCTTATCTTAACTGCTACTACCTAGGCAGCCTTTCTTGACTGCCTACCTAGATAGTCTTCTTAACTGCCTACTAGGCAGCCTTTGACTGCCTTTTTAGGCAGCCTTCTTGACTTGGCCTACCTAGGCAGCCTTCTTGACTGCTACCTAGGCAGTCCTTCTGAATCTGTATTTACCTACCTAGGTAAAACCTCTAGACCCTATGCTAGGCAGTCCTTCTTGACTGTACCTACCTAGACGCAGACTTCTTGACTGTACCAGGCAGCCTCTTGACCTTGCCTACCTAGGCAGCGCTTTCTTGACTGCTACTTGACTCTTAGTGACAGCACTTTCTTACTGGACCTACCCTAGGCAGCCTCGTCTGTTGAAACTGACACCGCTCTATTCATAGGAAGAAATATGACTCATTTCCTTGATCACATACCTAGGAAGATCTATAACTTAAACTGCCTAACTTGAGCAAAACCTTTTTCTATTGACTGATGACCATGACCCTAAGGAGCCTCTCTCCTTGAGAGTTCCGATCTTGCCTAACCTAATCAGCCTTCTTAACTCCCTACCTAGGCAGCCCTCTTGAACTGCCTACCAGGCAGTCTTCTTAACTGCCACCTAGGGCAAGCTGACTTTTGACTGGCCGAAGCCCTTCAGCTAGGCAGCCGCTCTTCCTAGCTGCCCTGCCTACCAGGTAGCCTTCTGACTGCCCTACCCAGGCAGTCTTCTTAACGGCACCTACCTTCTCAAAGGCGCAGCTTCATGACTGTTATAAGCTATACCTAGCGCCTTCATTGACTGTCCACCTAATGGCACGCATCTTCTGCTTCATTGTTGACTGCTACTTTAAGAGATCTAGCCCTTTCTTGGGACCGTGAAGTCTTACCAGGCAGCCTTCTTTTACTTGCGCTAATACATCTCAAAAGAGCAGCCTGCTTGAACTATACTTCTTATATTCACGCACAATTCGCTCATTTCTTCCTTAACCTTTCTGGAACCTTACTCAGCAGCCTTTCTTGACTGGTGTCTCGCCAGTGGTCTTCTCTCAGATCACAATTCTTTATATGATTAAAATGTTGTGGGCCTTAGTAAAGTCTCACAGCTTTTTTTTAAAGTACTACTCATAATCAGCTACTTTCCTTATCAAACATTGAGTCAATTTTTTGCTTCAAGCTAGGGCCAGCAATTACCTTCTTTAATTAGAAAAAATTGTTTTTCCTACTCTCAATCTAGGTCAGGGTCTCTCTTCTATAACTGTGCTCCCTACCTTAGGCAAGGAACGTTTGTATTGGCCTACATCGTAGGCAGTCATCTTATATACCATTTCAATGGAGAGGACCCTACCTAGGGCGACTTCGCGTCATGTCTGTGTACTTGCTTACTTTCTACCCTAGCTTATGGCAGTCTATAACCCTAGCAATTCTTTTAACTTTAATCTACACATAGGGTCTAGCCTTCTTGAACTGCACCAAAATCAGCCTTTTAACTGCCTACCTAGGCCAGCCTCTTGACTGCCTACCTAGGCAGTCCTTCTTAGCTTGACTACCAGGCGTGTCCTCTATAAAAACTGACCGTGTGACCTTAGGCAGCCTTGTCGTAGGTGACATGTTCTACGGTACCCTAACACGTCGTAGTAGCTCTCTCTGTCTTTCTGTGAACTGTCCCTACCTTAGCAGCCTTCTATATATGACTGCTTTCCTCCTACCAAAATCAAGTCTTCTTAGCGAACTGGCCGTAGCCTAGAGCAGCTCTTTCATTGACTGCGGCGTGACTTAGGGCAGCTCTTTTATCTTTTGATTGTACTGCCTACCTAGGTCAGACCTTCTGGACTGTACCTACCTGGCAGCCTTTTCTTGACTGCTTACCTAGGTGGCCTTCTTGACTTCTTTGACTGCCTCCATAGGCAGCCTTCTTGACTGTATACTCACTAACTCTAGAGCAGTGCTGTCTCTCAAACTGTTATGCCCTATCCTACCTCAGACGCTCGTTGACTGACCCTACTCAAATCAGCTATCTCTGTAACTTGACCCCTATCCTGAGGGCCTTACTTGGGACTGTGCCCACCTCCTAGCAGTCTTATTAAAACTGTACCTACCTAGGCAGCCCTCTTCTTGACTGTACCCTACCTAGGCAGTCCTTCTTAAACTGCCTTAACCTAATCAGTCCTTTCTTACTGGCCTACCGTTATGGTAGCCTTCTTAGACTGCCCATAATCCTACCAGGCAGCCTTAAGTTGACTGTACCTAACCATAAGGCAGCCTTCTGGACTGTTCCTACCTAGGCAGACCTCCTTGACTGCCTGCCTTAGCAACGCTTTCTTGACTCCCTACCTAGTGACAGACCTCTGGATCTTGGATAACTCTACCCTTATCCTGAATGGCAGCGTTCGTGTTGATCTGTGTATACCGAGTTGCCCACCTATAGGCTAGATCTTCTTAACTGCTTATTAACCTTATAGGGCAGCCTTTAACTGGCCTTAACCTAGCAAGTACCTTCTTGGCACTGTGCCTACCTAGACGTCTCCGTAACTGCCTACCTAGGAACCTTTCTTACTGCCTACCTAGGGCAGCTACTTCTGAACTTGCGCCTACTAGGCAGCCTTGCCTTTGACTAGGCTACTGCTACTCAGTCTTCATTAACTGTCCATACCTAGCAGCCTTTTACTGACTGCCTACCCTAATCAGCCTTCTTAACTGCCGTATCCTATTGAAAGCCTTCTTGAATTGACATATTCCTACCTTAGGCAGATGCTTCTTAACTCGCCAACCTGAGGCAGAGCTCTTCTTTCACTGAGACGTCCTACCTAAGGTCAGCCTATTGCTTCAGACGAGACTGTACATACCTTACCTAGGCAGCCTTCTTGGAGCCTCCCGCATTCCTAGAGAGTCTTCTTAACTTTCCGTAGCTACTAGGCGGCCTTCTTGATAACTGCCTCGATACTTATTAAGGCTCCAGTCTCGTGTCTTGTGACAGCACGAGTTCATTATAAAATCCTGGCCTTTAGTCTCTCTTTCTGCCTTTCATAGGCAGCCTCTCGACGTGCCTACTAGCTCCAGCCTTCATGGGACTGCTCTACCTAGGGAGCCCTTTCTTGATGGTCCTACCTTTAGGTACAGCCTCTTAATTGCATCTACGTACTTTGTCCAGTCTTCAATTGGTAGTCTGCCTAGCCCTTAGGCAGCCTTCTTGACACTGTATACCTAGGCAGGCCTTCTTGAGTGACCTTACCTAAGGCAGCGTTCATTGACTTCCTACCTAGGCAGCTTCTTGACTGGTAACCTAAACCTCTAGGACAGTTCCGTTCTCCGTATGGCTACCTTAGGCAGCTTCTCTATACTGCCTACCTAGGCTCAGCTTCTTAGGGACTGCCGTAACTAGGCAGCTCTTGTCTTAACTATATATACTCTAAGCAGCCTCTGAATGCTACCTTTACCTAGGTGCACTTCTAGAAAAGCTGACCTACCTTGGCAAGCATTTGTCTTATGTAGCTTGCGCGTCTGACCTAGGCAGCCTTTTCAGTGTGGGGTCTCGTGTGTGGTGGCTAAAAATATCGTTCAACCAGAGAGGCCGCGTACTATACTGTCGACCTGGGCAAAAAATTGGGCTCCTTCCAACCACTTGACTACCCTGCGGGCCAGTCCGCCATCCAATCTATCCACCGATATGCCACTCAGCAGTCCGTCCACTCATCAATTTGGTTACTGATTCCCACTGGAGTTAGGACCTCCGTTATCCCAAGTTGAAACGATTTGTCAAGAAGATTTTATTACTTCTTCTTCCTCCTCAGAGACGCTTGTTTCTGTTTTTGTCTGCAACTTTTTTAGCCCGAGTAATGGCTCTTAAAGGTCAGCATTGGATGTTCACCCATTGAACTTGCACTCTCTCCTAGCGATACATTCAATATCCCGTTCACGGCAAAGATACTCGATCGAAAGGTGTTCCTCGCTGTGAGATTTCTCCTAGTCGTATATTAGAGTAGTGTTGACCTCATTAGAATGGCCGTTACTCCCGGTTAGTGGCCCAGTCTTGTGTTTACCATGGCCTTCCCTTCTCATGACAATATGTTTGCTTTTGAAAAAATAGGCTATACCTAGGGCAGAGTCAATTTGACCGGCCTGGATACAGTGCTTTCTTAATGGTCTATGACAATGTATAGCATCTTGTCCTGCATGTACTGCATTGCCTTTACTTCCTGCTTCACACCGTCCCGCTAGGCTTGCAATCGCCTTTTGCCAATCTTCTGCAGTTTATTTTGGTGCTGCACAGTTTATCCTGTTGTTAGGGAAGCCTTTTAGGGCTTCAATCTGCAATTACCCAAGTGAGGCATTAGGTATTATAGGTCTGACTACAGTTCATGATAACCAATTTGGTCATTTTAGCGTTTCAGTCCCCCATGTTTTGCCAAGCATCTTTCGGCATGTCCTTAGGGCCATCGTACCTTTGCTCCCTACCTTGTTAAGATGTGGATTCCATCAAAGTCGTAGTATTTGTGTTACTAAAAGGATTTACTCGATCACCAGATATTATAGATCTCTTTCGAGGTGGAAGGGATATTAAAATAGATACGAACATCCAATCTTGGGGTGCTCGAGTGCGAATAGCTTTAGCCATCTTAGCTTATCTTCTTTTCCTGGTTTGAAGGGACTTGAGATTTCTATCACATAGTTTTGCTCATCCTGTCGATTTTAGGACGTTTTATGTTATCTTTGTTTATTTAAGTGGAATAAGGCACCAATTTGTTATATGATTAATTGTTTTGTTCATGTATTTACCTAGGCAGTCTTTCTAACTGCCTACTTAGTGGTCCATGCTATATTCTATTGTGATAATTATACTGTATCTTCCTGCTTGAATTCCCTATGGGCAGTCTTACTCAATCGCCATGTTGCTCAATATAGCTCCATTTACAAGAATTCTACTCCTTTAGTTAGGTCTTAGCGCTCTCCAACCTGATTACTCAAATTACTAAATTTTAGATGAGACATTCTCCAGGTTAGCTGGATATCCTAATAAGACGGTGGCTAGGCAATACAATCTCTCTTCCGGATCCAAGAGACGGACTTGCATCGATAAGTTTCGACCTTGCCAGTTCTGAGGGATAGACATACTCCGAGGACCCAGCCATTGGTCCACAACCGCACACGAGCGTTAATTGAACAAATGCTAAAAAGGAGGCGTGAAATTCCAGAGTATCCTCCCTTTTGTAGAGGCACATGTCACCCAACTAGTCTGATTTCGCCCTCCCAGCCTCACTCTGTCCACCAACAAAGCTATATAGAAGTTACAGTTGGCCATCCTTTCCCACTGCGGACACCCTCAATGGTTTCATCAAGTTAGCCTTGAGACTCTCGGCAATGCCCGCAAAATCAACGTCTTGTCTAGCTGCCAGCGTTCTTCCGAAACTTACACTTGCTTGTTATCCAAGCAACTCTCGCATTCTGAGCGGTCTACGCACTGACGCTCTAGCCTTCTTTGTGGAGGCGAGCTGGCATCTCCACATGTCCACATGTCATCAGGTGCTTACAGGAAAGCAGCCCCTGCCACATCCCGGCAATTAGCAACCATAAGCCGCCACCTCCTTGTGACTCTCAGTCAGCCTCCTTCTCTCTAGTCTGTTGGCACTATCCATGACACTTGTATCTAGTGCCCCGCCTAACCTGTTTGATCCAGCTTTCTCTTAATAACTTCCGGGACTGGTACCTAGGCGTAGGGCCTTCAATTGACTGTTGACTTACGGATGGATTTCTTTTCTATCGAATTCTTTCACTACCCTTATAGGCCTCAGTTCGTGTCAGTTAACTGGTCTAGCCACTTTTCCATTTTTTCAAAAGTCAAGTATGAACCATGTAAGAGGCAGCTTACTTCTAGGTTCGAGTGATTGCGTATGGGGGTTCAGGACTGGTGGACCCCCTCGTACTTCCCACTGTCATTGGCGAGATCTAAAAACCACTCTCTCTTATCATATACTCCTACCTTACCTCCACAGGCTGGGGTGGGAATAGGTCACTCCATGCTTGGACTGGGCCATAGCTCCCTCAACACTCTCTCCAGGACCCACGGTTATCAGCAGGATACTCTCCATTCTCCTCTGTCTTGAAGAACACAGGTGGGCTGGCGACATTATAGCCATTCCCACTCCAGGAGATCTGTATGCCATTTGGTGTGACTGCCGCAAGAATTACCATTGCCCACTCTACCTACCTAGGCAGTTACCCAGTGCGACTAAGACCCTTCAAGCTACTGAGACGTCTTCCGTGCCTCAGGCAGACCTCTCTATTGGGTTTGCCATCATGCATCCACTAGATGGCTAATGCTACTTCCCTTCCCTCGTCCTTAAGTGGTCAACTATTACATTTGTGCCGGACTAAACCTTAGTGAGCATGTCTTTCCATATTATTCTCTCTGAGGCTACAGGTTGTGTTCCCTTGTGGTCCTTTCTATCTCATAACTCGACCGTCTTATGGCTGTTTAAGTTGTAGTAAGGCTGCGGCCATTAGATCTGGTCAGGCTGCAGGCCCTTTTGTAGTTAGCAACTCTTATGATAGACTCGCAGTTTCACTATATTTTCGCTATGCTTCTCAGTAATCATGTGTCTACTTTCACTAACGATGAATCTTCTAGCTCTTGGAAGAGCAGCTTTTACCAACGTCTGGAAGTCTCGGCTTGCCCCTACATGTCATAGATATCCTCTTCTTTAACGTGGATTCCCAACGTTCCTTAGTCTCAATAGGCGGCTCGTCTTTCTTTTAAACTGCCTACTAGGCAGCCCTTCCTTGACTGTACTCGTAACCTAGGCAGGGTTCTTTCTGGCGTCTCTATTTAGCCGAGGCAATCCTAAGCACAGTCATAGTCAACGAGACGTCCCTCGTCACAACCTATATATTGCGTTCGCTTAGGCCATTAACATTAGCAGACTCTTTGCTCTTTCGTACGAACAAAATATTTTGTTTTATCCTGCCGCCTAAGCCTAGCCCTTTATTTGAAAGGCATAATAGGGGCATTGCTCCAAGATAGCGTTATGGTATTTTGCTGCTTGCGTCCTTAAGCTCTGAGTCATCTATACTATCGCCTTATAAACCAAGTCTCTCGACCAAGTACGTCTCCCTCTATCTTCGCTACACACCAGTAAGTGGACAAGCCCTGTGTACAAGATACGCTGGCAGCCTCTCTCCTTGATCTTGTATCTTACGTTACCTCCCTCTTTTCGTGTACGAGTCGTACCCCGATCAGTTTGACAGCCCCACTGTTCACCACCAGGATAACGAAGCAGCACTTCGTACTGGTTGTCGGTGGCTTTGCGACTTGCGGGGACAACTATAGTTACTGTTCCTTGCGAAGTGAAAATGAACGATATTGTATCAAATCTATCGTACTCTTAGGACAGGCCTTTAGCTTGACTGTCTGATACCTTAGTAGTTCTTAATGCCTACCTAGGCAGTCTATCCTTGACTCCTTCTACCAATGAATCATGAGGCTGCTTCTGATAAATACATCCTAGCGTACCTAGTCATGCACATCTTTAAACAGTATTCATGCTCGCCCTCATATCCCCACGTGCACGATCACTCGTGTTAGTTAGTCTTATTCTATTTACTAACTGTATACAAATTAAGTATCTTACCAGTCCTTATGTTAGTTGACTCGCTTATCCTTTCTTGACTTGCGATATTCTCCCGCTTAGCAGTTCTTACCTTCTCTAACTCTCTCTCCTATAAGCTCATGCAGTGTTCAGAACCTGACTCTGTTGTTATGGTCGAATGACTTGATTACGTCTCAGCAGAACACATACCAGTCGAGTATCTGCGTATCTCCTATAATGATGGTAGGCTCTATTAGTTGGTACTTAGGTCTACAGATCTCACTACTCTGCTGTCTGTCGATGTTTGATGAATGTGGGCGCCTTACTGCCCATTCATCTCACCACACCTCAGGACATACCTATATTTTGAGCTCAATTAAGTTACTAGTGTGCTCAGGCCTCTGTGTTGATGTCCTTGCTGCCCCACAGGGTGTGATGGGCATTTGCATTGCATATCGCATCCCAAGATCAGTCCCCTGCGGGTCCGCTACAGTTATTCAACAAGCCTGTGGAATTTTCTTCGGAGTGTGCATTCATTCGAGTCCCCGCCAAAAGTTGCGAATAGCCAACTGTACTACCTCTCTGACACACCAGACGCGTCGTTGCGCACTCTCTACTAGGGCTGTCTATATAGACTCGCGCTTTGGGTGAACTCTGGAATGGATAGTCAGGCATTGACCCCACCACCGATGACCACCGTCGGCACGACTGGCTCGCCCTGGTACCCGGCACGCCTAAGCTAATGCATTGATGCTCCATTCACACTTAGGTATCTCTCTATTTCGATCTATGTTCACTACGTCTCAGCATCCCTCTATGGCTTCTACTGCTGATGATAGGGCTATCTGCAGCCTCTCCGCCATACCATAAGAGTCCGGACTAGAGGCGAAGCCACTTACTTTATTGTGACTTTTTGTTTTATTTTTTCCGGCTTTCTAGCCCTGGCCAGCGCCTCAGTTTTTTTGCGTGTTCCCCATTGGAAGAGGCTTGGGTGCATAACGTATAACTTTTGAGGCAGGCACGCGCTCAAGGTTGGTTTTTTGTCTATTGTCACACTATGCGAGATTTGATTTGGGGTTCTCACTTGCAACCCCTTGCCAAGGCGATTTTGTTTGGGCCGTCTTTCCCACTACTTCTGCAGTTGATTTTTCTTCGTTTTTTGGCTCGTGAACCAGAGGGGTGTTACCTTTCCTTTTTAAAGCCAAGGTTTCCCGTTCCTTTCGGAGTGTAGTCCTCAGGTGAGGCCGTTTCGCCAGAGTTGGGGAGCCTACTCCCCCCCTCGGGTTTCCCGCTCCTCTTCTTGAGTCCAACAGTACCAAATTTATAGCTGATGGTTTTGGGCTCTTAGCTTAGTCTCAGAGTGCTGGTCCAGAGAAAAGGACGCGGTGCACAGAATCGCCCCTCTCTTCCTCTTTCAAGGACCCTCCACTCGTCTGATTAGCCGTCAAGGTTGCTAGTTTGCCTTTACATAATTTGTTTATTGGAACATATCTGTTCGTTCCCATTCCTCTTGCACTATTTTTGACAGTAGACATGTCAGTTACTAGATTGAGTCGGGTGATTTCATCCCCCTCTACTGTTCCTTAGATCTGCCCTATTCAATCCCAAGGCTTTCAGCGTCAACAACGATTTTCAGGCCACTCTGCTTCGTAGCGCTCCGATCGGTGCGCACAGTTGAACTGCCATCTCTCAGACCTCGCTGGTTTATGAGACGTTAGGAGGCGTGAAACTTTGCGCTGTTTGTTGGGTGCGGCCCAATAGCTAGTTCCGCGATCCTGCCCAGATTCCTACTCTCTTCTTGTGAGCGACTGCCTTAAGTTCTCTCTCCATGTTCAAGTATCTTCTTGTTGGATGACTGTCTCTTAGAGCTACCTAATTCCGCTCTTCTGTTGTACTTTTAACGGTTAATGGAACCTCTGGAGAAGCGTGGCGCGCTTGCGCTCCCATCACTGCCTCAGTCCTTAGGTTCTTTGGCACCCCTAGCTCTATGCGCAAGCTTTCTTGACTGCTACTGCACGTCACTAAGGGCGCCGTCGTTCTTTCTCCGCAGGACTGCGGGGCCAATTCAGGCCTAACCTAGGAGCTAGTATTTGCGCGTGTCTCGATTGAGACGGATCTGGTCCGCCTCATTCACCAGGCCACGTCTATTTCTTTGGCCTCGTGGCGCCCTGAAAGGTGCGAGACCGGCTCAAATGTCTAGTTGGAGCCTTCTTCTTTGAGTGAAGTGCCTCCTCGATATAGATGCTGCTGCTATCCCTGATGGAGGCACGTTCTTGCAGTTGAGCTGCAACTCTTGGATTCCCTCTTCCACCTCCCTGACAGGGACTGTAAGCCCCTTTTCAGCTGAGGTTTCCGTGAGGACTCCATAGAGCTGGAAGCGCCTTGAGTGCCTTGAGTGGACCTGCACTTAAGGGCGGCTAGCCTCCTCGGCAGCCTTGCTATTAGAGATTATCTTCGTATCCATAAAAAAATAACGCTTAACCTGCTTAATCAGATCAGTTAATCTTATAACGGTCGCACGCCCACTCATAGCAAGAGCCTCATACTGCGGTTGGAAGGCTACTGAATTGACACAGATAGGTCGCCTTAGGCCAAGCGGTGTTTATCTCTGAGCTTTTTGATATCTGTGAGACCAACTTCCTCCGGCCAATGCCATCCCTTGGGCGTATGCCGTCTTCCACCCGTGTGAGATTGGCCAGAGCTCGGAGACCTTCTAGTTTTCCCCTTCCAGAGGCCTTCCGCTACTAAGGCCAGCAGCCTACCGGTACAAGCAGCTGTCCCTGGGCGGAAGAAGTCTCCTCTCTCGCACACTCTCAGCAAAAGCGCACCGCCATTGGCAGGGCGTACCAGATATGTATCGATTGTTTGTTATAACAACTTTGTGATACTTGAGAGTGTTTTATGTTATGTTTTGGACTAATAACTCT
>JABUQX010011347.1:22500-42992 GCA_015478945.1 Trachelipus rathkii | reverse complement strand
GCATTCGAACAAACTAATATAACATTCCTGAACAATGCCCTAAATTACGTAGGAATTTGTCGCTAAGGTAGCACACCTAAAATCATCGAGTGCCCTAAAAAAGGAGGTCGACATCCTAATATTAACTCGAAAACGGTAAGAGACTGGAGTTTATTTATCCTTTCCGGTTCTTCGACATACTACGTGAATTTCTTATTAGAGGCCGCTCCTCCTTCCGAGAAACAAAAGATGTCGCTTCATAGTTCTTGATTTAAGATAATGAGATTGCTAATTTATATATAATCTATATCCTTCTATATCCTTTTAAGATTAAACCGCCCTGTTTTCCGAGACGCGGGTTACGGTAATTTTTCATCATCGTCAAAAACAACAAAAAAAACACAAAACGTTTCATTTTAAACATTCCAGTTTGACCGACATGTAGACACCGACATGTAGACAGACATGTAGACACCGACATATAGACACCGACATGTAGACACCGACATGTAGACAGACATGTAGACACCGACATATACGACGTCTAGACACCGACGTCTAGACACCGACGTCTAGACACCGACGTCTAGACACCGACGTCTAGACACCGACGTCTAGACACCGACGTCTAGACACCGACGTCTAGACACCGACGTCTAGACACCGACGTCTAGACACCGACATGTAGACACTGATATGTAGACACCGACATGTAGACACCGACATGTAGACACCGACATATAGACACCGACATGTAGACACCGACATGTAGACAGACATGTAGACACCGACATATAGACAGCGACGTGTAGACACCGACATATAGACACCGACGTGTAGACACCGACATGTAGACCGACGTGTAGACACCGACATGTAGACACTGACATGTAGACACCGACATGTAGACAGACATGTAGACACCGACGTGTAGACACCGACATGTAGACACTGATATGTAGACACCGACATGTAGACACCGACATGTAGACACCGACATATAGACACCGACATGTAGACACCGACATGTAGACAGACATGTAGACACCGACATATAGACACCGACATGTAGACACCGACATGTTGATATATAGACACGGACATGTAGACACCGACATGTAGACACCGACATATAGACACCGACATGTAGACACCGACATGTAGACAGACATGTAGACACCGACGTGTAGACACCGACATGTAGACACTGATATGTAGACACCGACATGTAGACACCGACATGTAGACACCGGCATATAGACACCGACATGTAGACACCGACATGTAGACGCCAACATGTAGACAGACATGTAGACACCGACATGTAGAACGACATGTAAACCGTCGTGTAGACAGACATGTAGACCAATATATTAACCGACGTGTACACCAATATGTAGACCGTCATGTAGATATACATGTAGAAAGACATGTAGACCGTTATGTAGACCGACGTGTAGACCGATGTGTAGTCCGACATATAGATCATCGTGTAGACATACATGTAGACCGTCATGTAGATATACATGTATACCGACATAAACAGCCCGTAAATAGCCCTACTCATGTCATTTTCCGTGATGGGTTTTCACGACTTTTTTTTCATAGTCCCCTGACAAATTTGAAATACCTAATAAATATATTTTTTACTTTTCTGTTTTTATCCCTCATTTTACCCTGCGATACGAATTTTCCAAAGAAAATATGGAAATTTTCCACGAGCCCGAAACTAAAAATGATAAAAATGATGGTCAATTTTATAAGAAGTTTTATATTTACCTTTTTAATGAATATGGCATTAAAAGAAACGAATTGGAATATAAAACCTCTACGTATTATGCTCATTTGAATAAATTTAAATACCTGTTAGAAAACAAGCTATTACCGAAAATAGCAACATCCTATACAAAAAGTGATCATCCCTTCAATATATTGTTTGAAGAATTTTTAGAATCAACACCATTAGAAAATAAAAACTCTAAAAATAAAATCGAAGAGCTCAAAAAACATTATATTGCTACGAATGAAGATAATATACGGAAATTTCGAAATTACTATTGGGTGTCTTATAAAGATTACACAACTAAAAAATGCGAAGATGAAGGTATTGATCCCGCCACTTTAGATATCCCGTCAAACAGGACAAAGAAATACCGCATGAGAAAAACCTTTCATGAAATATTTGTTAAAAATAGAAAAGAAGAACAATTAAACCGATCAAAAGAAACGCCCTTAAAACTGAAGAGAAAAAGAGACGCAATATTAAGAAATGTTTCAGCTAAACAAAAACGAAAAGTTGATGACGTATCTTCCTTGGAATATGAAGATACTGATGTTATACCGCTACCAAAGAAGCGTAAGTCTTCTCCACCGCCGACAAAGGCACTGTCTCTAATATCATCGTCGAATACGTCGCAGAATGAAAATTCTCTAAATCAACCATCAACGTCGTCGATGTCACCACCGAAATTTCTTCCCGTTTCTTCTGTGACAACTAAATATAAAGCTTGGAAAAAATACGATAAGCCTGAGATCAAGTTCGATTTGTCTTTTTCTTATTCGCCGGGGTTCTTACAATTGATTGAAAATATAAGCAAATTGGAAGGTGTAGAATCTGAAGATGTCGCTTCATAGTTCTTGATTTAAGATAATGAGATTGCTAATTTAAATAAATTTTTCTAAATAAAAATGGTTTTATTATTATATATAATATATAAGTGATTAGTAATTTTTTTCATTTAACTAATAAATCTAATAATTATAAATTAAATTTAACTATTATTTTCCTAGCGCGATAAATATAAAGTTGGATATTAAGCATTCTACAAGCCTATGCGTAAGAATTGTCTCCAAGAACTCGAGCCACATTATCTACAATAAATAGGACTAAACAGGGCCGCATCACGATGTTAATATCTGTTCAACCCGTGAATATATCTTATAGAACTTTACTTTCGCTCGCGCGAGGATCTGCCCTTGTGGAAAAGATATTAAAAAATAACAGAAAGGAAGACCTTTTAAGCGCAAAAATTCACGTTGAGTTTTGTTCGGTTGATGGGGTTGAAGATGACGACGCTCGCGATGTTATTTCGTTATATTCTTACGACGAATGCCTTTTTCCAATTTTCAAAATCCTTCGTTTCAAAATTGCCAAATTCTTGGGTGAAGACGAAATTCAAAACTTTATCTTTGGTAATGGTAACGAGTCGACTATTAAAATTTCCATTACCGATGAAAATAAAAAAACGAATAAACGTGCTACTAAGAAAGTACTATCAACCTCGGAATTCTTCGAAATAGATAACAATGAGAGTAGAAACGAAAATTCAGATAATCATCCTCCTCGAGACTATGCCCAAGTTCTTCTTTCTTTCGAGAACAGAAATAGGCTGCTAAAAGGCATATGGAATCGAGTGAGTATCGGTAAAAAGCTTATCATTGAAAATTTGATGAAGATGCCACGAGAATCGGCATCGAAAAGCAATTATTACCGGGGTCGCTCCACCGACAAATGTTACGTCAGCTTAAACTGTTTTGACCACGATGACAAACACCCGAGTCTCTCCGTAAATTTAAATACTTTGGACTACAATTGTCTAGGGTGTAAAATTAAGGGCAATTTAAACACAATAATTTTCAAAAATTATTTGAAAAATGTTCAACTTATCCAAATATAAATTATATATAATCGATTTTCTTTTCATTTTACCTTAATCTAAACTATATTTTTCATTCTATGTTATGACGGTTCATTTTGTCCCGACAATCGCTATTTTTTTTTATTTTTTTTATTATTAAAATTAAAACTGCCAACCTTCCCAGGTCTCACTGCCATTTTATCATCATCGTTTATTTCACCCGGTTTCATCGGGGCGCTAGCCCCCTGCGCGTGCATACCCGAATTAGAAATCACTTACGTTAATCATCGAAGAATATTAATACTCAAACCTGGGTTTTTGCGTTTCTATCAACGTTTGTTTACCAAAAATTGAGCACTTGGAATTTTTTAAAGAAACCCTAATGAAGTATAGCGGTCAAAGCGTGTTTTATCCCGTCGTCCGAAGCTCGATGGACATTAACAGTATCGCTGCTTGCTTTCCTAACGTCAAAAAGTTAGATTTGGAAGGATCGAACGTGATGTTTGAAAAGTCGAGGAAGTGTTTGACACCCCCACAGCTCCACAACGATTTCTCGAAGGTAAAAGATCTGACAATACGGTTCACTAATAAGAAATCCTGCGAAAATATTTTAGAAATTCGTCCCAATCTGGAAACTCTGCGATTAACATTTTTTGACCAGGCCGAATTTTCCATTCTGAGCATCAAGAATTTAAGTTTCTTCGAATCGTCGGAGATAAAACACTTGATAATCTCTGTGATTCATCGAGACCCCCCGTCCACCGCTGCGATTGAAAAACCCATTATTCAAAAAATGAAGAACGTGTTTCAAGAAAGCATGAAAGATTTGGACCGGACAGCGATTTCCTTATTTAAAAATCTTCAAACACTTTCGTTGGCGGCTCGAAAACTTCGAAAAGAGGAGACGTTCATATTATCTTTCACGAGGATATCGGGAAACGGAAGAAGAATGATAAAAGAAGGAAAAGAGGATAATAATGATGAAAGCGTCGTCATTTGTAATTTTAAAGACCTAACGCGTCGACGCGAGAAGGTCGACACGAGCGAGATCATAGATGATATTGTAGGACTTTCGAAAAACAAGAAAGGTTTCAAATTTGAAGTGAGTTGTTTTGACTGCAAAATGATGGATTCTATTCTCAGTTTTTTTCATCACTGGAATTGGTTGAAAGGAAATTGAATTGATTTCGTATTAATAATAATAATAATAATAATAATAATAATAATAATAATAATAATAATAATAATAATAATAATAATAATAATAATAATAATAATAATAATAATAATAATAATTATATATAAAAAATTAAAATTAAATGGATTAATATATTTTTTCCCTTAAATTAATTAGTTTTTATTTTTTCGATGTATACCTGTGTTATTATAATTTGCTCATAAATAGCGGCTCGGTGTTGTGAGAATTTCAAATCAGTGAGTTGCAGCTACTGGAAAGGAAATATTATTATTCCTACGTTTTATACCCATTGCTCTCCGAGAGGCGCCAACTGCAGAAAGAGATTCTCGTCGATGGAAATGTTCTCGACCTGGATAAGTTTGTGACGATCCAAAAATTAATAAGGGCGGATCCCAACCTTCTGACAAATCCAGTCGAGTATTTGCTGCAGGAGCCCTACAATGATTTTAAGCTTAAGATTCCAAGCGCCATAAAATTTACGTTCCGGGGAGACCAAATACTCGAAGACGGCGCTAATTTTTTTGGTAGTTTAAATAACGGGTATAAACATTTGAAAACCCTAATATTAAATCTAGAAAGCTTTGTAAATTTTAATAGAGCGATTAGAAATGCGAGGCCATTAATCAAGATTGAAACGCTAAAATTAATTATGGAGGATATGCACGACAACGAAGGAAAAATCGACATCCCTAAATTGTGGGAAATTTTCCCGAACGTAATTGACTTCCAAATAAAATGTCAAAGGCGTATACTATTTAATAAAGATAATGATTATGCGCTATTTGAGTTTAAAAAATTCCCAGAAGGAGATTCAAAAATATTAATAATGGATTATCTTGATTTCCTTGAAGAAATGTGGGATTTTTTATCATCCCGTGACCCAATAAATAAAATCAGCTTATGCTTAGACGTCAATTGTGGCATCATTAGGGTCGATTTCGATAAGCTAATTCGCCTACTCTATAAAGCCAGTCCCAGCACCACACTGGAAATAATTTTGCATTTTTCGTTTTGTGAACGATTACTCAAGCAATGCGATCCGCCTCCGCTGATTAATGATCGTTTGGAACCAGAAAAAATTATAAATAGTTCTTTTATGCTAAAAAATCTCGTTTTAGCTGCTGGCGTTGAAGAAGTTACCGGCGTCGAATGTCGAGAAAATTTTGACCTCAAACATCGCAGATTGTTCGAATGGAAACTGCAAACAGAGTGGGATTACGAGAATGAGAATAACTTCTCCAATAATCTCGTTAGATATGAGACAGGCTCGGTTAAAAAGCACCAATTAGACCATATATATTCTACATTATCTCGTTTTTTAAAAATGTTCATTTGTCAATTTTCATTTTATAGCGCCAGACCTTATTGCTATTGTAATCGACATAAAGGGAAGAAATGGATGCGGTTTCGTCGTCAACTACAAGCACTCATCGATGAAACAATGCCCGATTCACAAGTTAAAGTAAACGGATTAAAAAATCCGCATAAGAAAATAAAAGCGGATGACGGATATTTCGCCTTTCAACGGGATGATAAATGACTCAAAGCAATACTTTAAATACTTTCAAAAATCTTCACATCTTTTTTAACTTTTCAATGTAAAAATATTCAAATAACATATATTCTTTTTTTTACTAACAATTCACTGCAGAATCAAAAGTTGTGTTTACGACAAAGGTTTGAATAAAAAAAATTTAAAATATATAGTTTTATTTTTCATCACTCCTATAATTTTTTTTATTAAGTAAGATTTGTCATCGCTGTAGCTATCTTTCGAATCCTCCTTCGTGCGTCTATGCGCGCGCGTGTCTTTCGGACGAATCGAAAGATCTCACGAAAAATTTCTCGTACCGTTAATAAAAATGAAACGAACGAGTGAACCACGATTTTTCTTTCAGACGGTGACTTCCAAAACCCCACCTGCCTGTTTAAACCGCCTACATACTACCTATCCCTATCCCGTCCCGTCGAAAATAAATATCCTCGTTCTTTCCTGGTTCGATACATCAATAACGCCTTAAAAAAAAATTTTTTTAACCGAGTAAAAGAGAAAGAGAGAAAAAAAGAGAAGCGCGCGCGCGAGTGGAGTAAGGTACTACGGCAGAACGTGCCCACCAAACTTTTTACCATTGTTTTAGCTATCTTCGACCCCTCTTCCAGCGTTCGTGTATCGTGTGTCGCGCGTTTGTCGTGTTGTTAATCGAATACAAAAAAATAATACAGCGCCATCGAGACAATCATCCGCCATTATTCGAATCGCCGGTTACATTATTAACGCTAAAACCATTTTTTCTATAATATTCGCTAGCTAGCTTGCTATCCGGCCGGCTTTCGAGAGAGGAAATGGATAAGCAATAGCATTTTCCTCCCTCGATAAATTTTTGAGAAACCGAAAGGAAGGAAGAAAGAAAGAAAGAATGCGCGCGAGCAAGGTACTACGGCAGAACGTCCGTACCAAAGTTTTGTCATCGCTTTAGCTATCTTCGACCCTCCTGTGTGTGTGTATTTGTGAATGTGTCTCGTTCTTCGATCGATTAGAAAGAAAATATGACCACGATACCGTAAAGATTCGCCTTTATTCGAACGAGCTCGCGAACCGACCTCGGTCGATCGATTCGTTCCGGCTCGTTTATATAAAAAAAATAATAAAATAATAGGACGGACAATAGGCTCGGTCGCCCATCGAACGAACGTCGCAATGAAACGCATCCCGATGAACAAATGCGTGGAAGCGAAAATCTTCGCCGGGATGCGTTCATGTACGGAAATGAAAAATAGACGAATAGGGCGAATCGTCGGTAACGCGATATATTATCTTTCCATTCGAGCGATGATCGATCGGTTTTTGGTGTCGTGAATGAGATTGTTTCGGAGGGATGCGAAGATATTTCCGGGCTCCACGACGGGGACGTACGATGACAGGGAGCCCGTGAGCGTCCGTCCTCATCAGCGTTCGAAACCTGTAAGTGTGATAGTGTCTGTTATGCGAGTGTACTGTTTAAAAGCAAAAGGTGGTAATAGTAGAAGAAGTGGAAATCAGGGTTTTAAAAGAGTCGGAAAAAATGTGTAATCGCGAACCCCTGGGCACGCTCGTAAGGTATCGGTCGATATATTTTATTTTAAGGGACAGGACAGTCGGAGAGAGAAGAACAAAGAATCGACCGATCCGCTAATCTAACCTAAACTAACGCTATTTGGAACGCTTCGGACAAATTCTCACCCTCGGATAGAAGAAGAAGCTGCTATCTATCGGAGGACTGACTAACTACTAACGGTGTCATCGTCGTCGATAGACCCCATTCGACGCTCGAAAGTGCGGCTAGACCAGTCGGAAGCGGACCTGTAAATACCCTACCATTCCATTGGCCGTACAGCGCAGCGAAACAGCAAGGAACCCAACAACTTAGTCAGAAATGCCGCTTACCGACTCCTCTCATCGATCGGAATAGGGTATATCAAAGTATAGGACGCTATGATCAAGACGGGCTGTTAGTGACCGGCCGAACAACATAGTACTTCTACGATGATAAAGACTTTCCGACCGAATCAAAGAGGGAAGCCGTAGCCGCTATCGAACGTCGTTTGGTTGAGAAATAGGGAAATGAAGCGGAAGAGGTTTCCGCGTGAATGTGTGTTTGTGTGTGTGTGTGTGCGTGAATGTGTGTCTGGGTTATCCGTCGCGTGTTTTTGTTTCTTCTGCAGCGCCTGTAGGGAAAAAGTTTTGCATATACATTAGTAAATAAATGGTCCTTAAATCTAAAAAAAATAAATAAAAAAAAACAATCGGTAAACCTTATATAAAAAAAGTGCCTTAAATCTAAAAAAAAACACACACAAACCGGATGGATAAAAAAACATAAAGAAAATCGCGATTTTACCTCAATTCGCGGTGCGAACCGCTTTCAATTTTAAAACCAAAAATAAATTGCGAGTAAAAATACCGTACTGTACTCGCAATTTTTCATTCCGGAAAAAAAACCTGACGTTAATAACGGGACGAACGAAAGTCAAAATTTCTTTCCGAATATCGTCTCCCTCCCGTCCGCTTTCCCAAGCGCCCTCATCTAACCTTTTTGGATATCGGAAAGAAATTTCGATAGTCGTTCGCCGGTTACATTATTAACGCTAAAACCATTTTTTTCTATAATATTCGCTAGCTAGCTTGCTAGCCGGCCGGCTTTCGAGAGAGGAAATGGATAAGCAACAACATTTTCCTCCCTCGATAAAATTTTAAGAAACCGAAAGGAAGGAAGAAAGAAAGAAAGAAAGAATGCGCGCGAGCAAGGTACTACGGCAGAACGTCCGTACCAAAGTTTTGTCATCGCTTTAGCTATCTTCGACCCTCCTGTGTTTGTGTGTATGTTTGTGAGTGTGTGTCGTAATGCGTCTATCCTCAATCGAATAGAAAGGAAATATGACCGCGATACTGTAAAGATTCGCCTTTATTCGAACGAGCTCGCGAACCGACCTCGGTCGATCGATTCGTTCCGGCTCGTTTATATAAAAAAAAAAAAAATAAAATAATAGGACGGACGATAGGCTCGGTCGCCCATCGAACGAACGTCGCAATGAAACGCATCCCGACGAACAAATGCGCGGACGCGAAAATCTTCGCCGGGATGCGTTCATGTACGGAAATGAAAAATAGACGAATAAGGCAAATCTTCGGTAACGCGATATATTATCTTTCCATTCGATCGATGATCGATCGGTTTTTGGTGTCGTGAATGAGATTGTTTCGGAGGGATCGAAAAATATTACCGGGCTCCACGACGGGGACGTACGATGACAGGGAGCCCGTGAGCGTCCGTCCTCATCAGCGTTCGAAACCTGTAAGTGTGATAGTGTCTGTTATGCGAGTGTACTGTTTAAAAGCAAAAGGTGGTAATAGTAGAAGAAGTGGAAATCAGGGTTTTAAAAGAGTCGGAAAAAATGTGTAATCGCGAACCCCTGGGCACGCTCGTAAGGTATCGGTCGATATATTTTATTTTAAGGGACAGGACAGTCGGAGAGAGAAGAACAACGAATCGACCGACCCGCTAATCTAACCTAAACTAACGCTATTTGGAACGCTTCGGACAAATTCTCACCCTCGGATAGAAGGAGAAGCTGCTATCTATCGGAGGACTAACTAACTACTAACGGTGTCATCGTCGTCGATAGACCGCATCCGACGCTCGAAAGTGCGGCTAGACCAGTCGTAAACGGACTTTTAAAATACCCTTTCGAGGTACTCGATCGTATGTCAGATGGCCGTTTACCGACTCCTCTCATCGATCGGAATAGGGTATATCAAAATATAGGACGCTATGATCAAGACGGGCTGTTAGTGACCGGCCGAACAACATAGTACTTCTACGATGATAAAGACTTTCCGACCGAATCAAAGAGGGAGGCCGCTTAGCGGCTATCGAACGTCGTTTGGTTGAGAAATAGGGAAATGAAGCGGAAGAGGTTTCCGCGTGAATGTGTGTTTGTGTGTGTGTGTGTGCGTGAATGTGTGTCTTTGTTATCCGTCGCGTGTTTTTGTTTCTTCTGCAGCGCCTGTAGGGAAAATGTTTTGCATATACATTAGTAAATAAATGGTCCTTTAAATCTAAAAAAAATAAATAAAAAAAAACAATCGGTAAACCTTATATAAAAAAAGTGCCTTAAATCTAAAAAAAAAAAACACACAAACCGGATGGAAAAAAAAACAAAAAAGAAAAGAAAAAAAACAATAAGAAAATCGCGTTACTCAAAACCAAAAAAAAAATTGCCAGTAAAAATACCGTACTGTACTCGCAATTTTTCATTCCGGAAAAAAACCTGACGTTAATAACGGGACGAACGAAAGTCAAAATTTCTTTCCGAATATCGTCTCCCTCCCGTCCGCTTTCCCAAGCGCCCTCATCTAACCCTTCTGGATATCGGAAAGAAATTTAGATAGTCGTTCGCCGGTTACATTATTAACGCTAAAACCATTTTTTTCTAGAATATATTCGCTAGGTAGCTAGCTAGCCGGCCGGCTTTCGAGAGAGGAAATGGATAAGCAACAACATTTTCCTCCCTCGATAAAATTTTAAGAAACCGAAAGGAAGGAAGAAAGAAAGAAAGAAAGAATGCGCGCGAGCAAGGTACTACGGCAGAACGTCCGTACCAAAGTTTTGTCATCGCTTTAGCTATCTTCGACCCTCCTATGTGTGTGTTTGTGAATGTGTCTCGTTCTTCGATCGAATAGAAAGGAAATATGACCAAGATACCGTAAAGATTCTCCTTTATTCGAACGAGCTCGCGAACCGACCTCGGTCGATCGATTCGTTCCGGCTCGTTTATATAAAAAAAAAATAATAAAATAATAAGACGGACGATAGGCTCGGTCGCCCATCGAACGAACGTCGCAATAAAACGCATCCCGACGAACAAATGCGCGGACGCGAAAATCTTCGCCGGGATGCGTTCATGTACGGAAATGAAAAATAGACGAATAAGGCAAATCTTCGGTAACGCGATATATTATCTTTCCATTCGATCGATGATCGATCGGTTTTTGGTGTCGTGAATGAGATTGTTTCGGAGGGATGCGAAGATATTTCCGGGCTCCACGACGGGGACGTACGATGACAGGGAGCCCGTGAGCGTCCGTCCTCATCAGCGTTCGAAACCTGTAAGTGTGATAGTGTCTGTTATGCGAGTGTACTGTTTAAAAGCAAAAGGTGGTAATAGTAGAAGAAGTGGAAATCAGGGTTTTAAAAGAGTCGGAAAAAATGTGTAATCGCGAACCCCTGGGCACGCTCGTTAGGTATCGGTCGATATATTTTAATTTAAGGGACAGGACAGTCGGAGAGAGAAGAACAACGAATCGACCGACCCGCTAATCTAACCTAAACTAACGCTATTTGGAACGCTTCGGACAAATTCTCACCCTCGGATAGAAGGAGAAGCTGCTATCTATCGGAGGACTAACTAACTACTAACGGTGTCATCGTCGTCGATAGACCGCATCCGACGCTCGAAAGTGCGGCTAGACCAGTCGTAAACGGACTTTTAAAATACCCTTTCGAGGTACTCGATCGTATGTCAGATGGCCGTTTACCGACTCCTCTCATCGATCGGAATAGGGTATATCAAAGTATAGGACGCTATGATCAAGACGGGCTGTTAGTGACCGGCCGAACAACATAGTACTTCTACGATGATAAAGACTTTCCGACCGAATCAAAGAGGGAGGCCGCTTAGCGGCTATCGAACGTCGTTTGGTTGAGAAATAGGGAAATGAAGCGGAAGAGGTTTCCGCGTGAATGTGTGTTTGTGTGTGTGTGTGTGTGCGTGAATGTGTGTCTGGGTTATCCGTCGCGTGTTTTTGTTTCTTCTGCAGCGCCTGTAGGGAAAAAGTTTTGCATATACATTAGTAAATAAATGGTCCTTAAATCTAAAAAAAATAAATAAAAAAAAACAATCGGTAAACCTTATATAAAAAAAGTGCCTTAAATCTAAAAAAAAAACCCACACAAACCGGATGGATAAAAAAACATAAAGAAAATCGCGATTTTACCTCAATTCGCGGTGCGAACCGCTTTCAATTTTAAAACCAAAAAAAAATTTGCCAGTAAAAATACCGTACTGTACTCGCAATTTTTCATTCCGGAAAAAAACCTGACGTTAATAACGGGACGAACGAAAGTCAAAATTTCTTTCCGAATATCGTCTCCCTCCCGTCCGCTTTCCCAAGCGCCCTCATCTAACCCTTCTGGATATCGGAAAGAAATTTAGATAGTCGTTCGCCGGTTACATTATTAACGCTAAAACCATTTTTTCTATAATATTCGCTAGTTAGCTTGCTATCCGGCCGGCTTTCGAGAGAGGAAATGGATAAGAAATAGCATTTTCCTCCCTCGATAAAATTTTAAGAAACCGAAAGGAAGGAAGAAAGAAAGAAAGAAAGAATGCGCGCGAGCAAGGTACTACGGCAGAACGTCCGTACCAAAGTTTTGTCATCGCTTTAGCTATCTTCGACCCTCCTATGTGTGTGTTTGTGAATGTGTCTCGTTCTTCGATCGAATAGAAAGGAAATATGACCAAGATACCGTAAAGATTCTCCTTTATTCGAACGAGCTCGCGAACCGACCTCGGTCGATCGATTCGTTCCGGCTCGTTTATATAAAAAAAAATAATAAAATAATAAGACGGACGATAGGCTCGGTCGCCCATCGAACGAACGTCGCAATAAAACGCATCCCGACGAACAAATGCGCGGACGCGAAAATCTTCGCCGGGATGCGTTCATGTACGGAAATGAAAAATAGACGAATAAGGCAAATCTTCGGTAACGCGATATATTATCTTTCCATTCGATCGATGATCGATCGGTTTTTGGTGTCGTGAATGAGATTGTTTCGGAGGGATGCGAAGATATTTCCGGGCTCCACGACGGGGACGTACGATGACAGGGAGCCCGTGAGCGTCCGTCCTCATCAGCGTTCGAAACCTGTAAGTGTGATAGTGTCTGTTATGCGAGTGTACTGTTTAAAAGCAAAAGGTGGTAATAGTAGAAGAAGTGGAAATCAGGGTTTTAAAAGAGTCGGAAAAAATGTGTAATCGCGAACCCCTGGGCACGCTCGTTAGGTATCGGTCGATATATTTTATTTTAAGGGACAGGACAGTCGGAGAGAGAAGAACAAAGAATCGACCGATCCGCTAATCTAACCTAAACTAACGCTATTTGGAACGCTTCGGACAAATTCTCACCCTCGGATAGAAGAAGAAGCTGCTATCTATCGGAGGACTAACTAACTACTAACGGTGTCATCGTCGTCGATAGACCGCATCCGACGCTCGAAAGTGCGGCTAGACCAGTCGTAAACGGACTTTTAAAATACCCTTTCGAGGTACTCGATCGTATGTCAGATGGCCGTTTACCGACTCCTCTCATCGATCGGAATAGGGTATATCAAAGTATAGGACGCTATGATCAAGACGGGCTGTTAGTGACCGGCCGAACAACATAGTACTTCTACGATGATAAAGACTTTCCGACCGAATCAAAGAGGGAGGCCGCTTAGCGGCTATCGAACGTCGTTTGGTTGAGAAATAGGGAAATGAAGCGGAAGAGGTTTCCGCGTGAATGTGTGTTTGTGTGTGTGTGTGTGTGCGTGAATGTGTGTCTGGGTTATCCGTCGCGTGTTTTTGTTTCTTCTGCAGCGCCTGTAGGGAAAAAGTTTTGCATATACATTAGTAAATAAATGGTCCTTAAATCTAAAAAAAAATAAATAAAAAACAATCGGTAAACCTTATATAAAAAAAGTGACCTTAAATACTTAAAAAAAAAAAACACACACAACCGGATGGATAAAAAAACATAAAGAAAATCGCGATTTTACCTCAATTCGCGGTGCGAACCGCTTTCAATTTTAAAACCAAAAAAAAATTTGCCAGTAAAAATACCGTACTGTACTCGCAATTTTTCATTCCGGAAAAAAAACCTGACGTTAATAACGGGACGAACGAAAGTCAAAATTTCTTTCCGAATATCGTCTCCCTCCCGTCCGCTTTCCCAAGCGCCCTCATCTAACCCTTCTGGATATCGGAAAGAAATTTAGATAGTCGTTCGCCGGTTACATTATTAACGCTAAAACCATTTTTTTCTAGAATATATTCGCTAGGTAGCTAGCTAGCCGGCCGGCTTTCGAGAGAGGAAATGGATAAGCAACAACATTTTCCTCCCTCGATAAAATTTTAAGAAACCGAAAGGAAGGAAGAAAGAAAGAAAGAAAGAATGCGCGCGAGCAAGGTACTACGGCAGAACGTCCGTACCAAAGTTTTGTCATCGCTTTAGCTATCTTCGACCCTCCTATGTGTGTGTTTGTGAATGTGTCTCGTTCTTCGATCGAATAGAAAGGAAATATGACCAAGATACCGTAAAGATTCTCCTTTATTCGAACGAGCTCGCGAACCGACCTCGGTCGATCGATTCGTTCCGGCTCGTTTATATAAAAAAAAATAATAAAATAATAAGACGGACGATAGGCTCGGTCGCCCATCGAACGAACGTCGCAATAAAACGCATCCCGACGAACAAATGCGCGGACGCGAAAATCTTCGCCGGGATGCGTTCATGTACGGAAATGAAAAATAGACGAATAAGGCAAATCTTCGGTAACGCGATATATTATCTTTCCATTCGATCGATGATCGATCGGTTTTTGGTGTCGTGAATGAGATTGTTTCGGAGGGATGCGAAGATATTTCCGGGCTCCACGACGGGGACGTACGATGACAGGGAGCCCGTGAGCGTCCGTCCTCATCAGCGTTCGAAACCTGTAAGTGTGATAGTGTCTGTTATGCGAGTGTACTGTTTAAAAGCAAAAGGTGGTAATAGTAGAAGAAGTGGAAATCAGGGTTTTAAAAGAGTCGGAAAAAATGTGTAATCGCGAACCCCTGGGCACGCTCGTAAGGTATCGGTCGATATATTTTATTTTAAGGGACAGGACAGTCGGAGAGAGAAGAACAACGAATCGACCGACCCGCTAATCTAACCTAAACTAACGCTATTTGGAACGCTTCGGACAAATTCTCACCCTCGGATAGAAGGAGAAGCTGCTATCTATCGGAGGACTGACTAACTACTAACGGTGTCATCGTCGTCGATAGACCCCATCCGACGCTCGAAAGTGCGGCTAGACCAGTCGTAAACGGACTTTTAAAATACCCTTGCGAGGTACTCGATCGTATGTCAGTTGGCCGCTTACCGACTCCTCTCATCGATCGGAATAGTCTTTATCAAAATCGAAACGAATATTATCAAGTCGGGCTGTTAGTGACCGGCCGAACAACATAGTACTTCTACGATGATAAAGACTTTCCGACCGAATCAAAGAGGGAGGCCGCTTAGCGGCTATCGAACGTCGTTTGGTTGAGAAATAGGGAAATGAAGCGGAAGAGGTTTCCGCGTGCGTGTGTGTTTGTGTGTGTGTGTGTGCGTGTGTGTCTGGGTTATCCGTCGCGTGTTTTTGTTTCTTCTGCAGCGCCTGTATATGACGAAACTCGAAAAGAAAGCTCAGCGGGAAAAAGTTTTGCATATACATTAGTAAATAAATGGTCCTTAAATCTAAAAAAAATCAATAAAAAAAAAAATCGGTAAACCTTATATAAAAAAAGTGCCTTAAATCTAAAAAAAAACACACACAAACCGGAGATGGATAAAAAAAACATAAAGAAAATCGCGATTTTACTCAATTCGCGGTGCGAACCGCTTTCAATTTTAAAACCAAAAATAAATTGCGAGTAAAAATACCGTACTGTACTCGCAATTTTTCATTCCGGAAAAAAAACCTGACGTTAATAACGGGACGAACGAAAGTCAAAATTTCTTTCCGAATATCGTCTCCCTCCCGTCCGCTTTCCCAAGCGCCCTCATCTAACCTTTTTGGATATCGGAAAGAAATTTCGATAGTCGTTCGCCGGTTACATTATTAACGCTAAAACCATTTTTTTCTAGAATATATTCGCTAGGTAGCTAGCTAGCCGGCCGGCTTTCAAGAGAGGAAATGGATACAACATTTTCCTCCCTCGATAAAATTTTAAGAAACCGAAAGGAAGGAAGAAAGAAAGAAAGAAAGAATGCGCGCGAGCAAGGTACTACGGCAGAACGTCCGTACCAAAGTTTTGTCATCGCTTTAGCTATCTTCGACCCTCCTATGTGTGTGTTTGTGAATGTGTCTCGTTCTTCGATCGAATAGAAAGGAAATATGACCAAGATACCGTAAAGATTCTCCTTTATTCGAACGAGCTCGCGAACCGACCTCGGTCGATCGATTCGTTCCGGCTCGTTTATATAAAAAAAAAAAATAATAAAAATAATAAGACGGACGATAGGCTCGGTCGCCCATCGAACGAACGTCGCAATAAAACGCATCCCGACGAACAAATGCGCGGACGCGAAAATCTTCGCCGGGATGCGTTCATCTACGGAAATGAAAAATAGACGAATAAGGCAAATCTTCGGTAACGCGATATATTATCTTTCCATTCGATCGATGATCGATCGGTTTTTGGTGTCGTGAATGAGATTGTTTCGGAGGGATGCGAAGATATTTCCGGGCTCCACGACGGGGACGTACGATGACAGGGAGCCCGTGAGCGTCCGTCCTCATCAGCGTTCGAAACCTGTAAGTGTGATAGTGTCTGTTATGCGAGTGTACTGTTTAAAAGCAAAAGGTGGTAATAGTAGAAGAAGTGGAAATCAGGGTTTTAAAAGAGTCGGAAAAAATGTGTAATCGCGAACCCCTGGGCACGCTCGTTAGGTATCGGTCGATATATTTTAATTTAAGGGACAGGACAGTCGGAGAGAGAAGAACAACGAATCGACCGACCCGCTAATCTAACCTAAACTAACGCTATTTGGAACGCTTCGGACAAATTCTCACCCTCGGATAGAAGGAGAAGCTGCTATCTATCGGAGGACTAACTAACTACTAACGGTGTCATCGTCGTCGATAGACCGCATCCGACGCTCGAAAGTGCGGCTAGACCAGTCGTAAACGGACTTTTAAAATACCCTTTCGAGGTACTCGATCGTATGTCAGATGGCCGTTTACCGACTCCTCTCATCGATCGGAATAGGGTATATCAAAGTATAGGACGCTATGATCAAGACGGGCTGTTAGTGACCGGCCGAACAACATAGTACTTCTACGATGATAAAGACTTTCCGACCGAATCAAAGAGGGAGGCCGCTTAGCGGCTATCGAACGTCGTTTGGTTGAGAAATAGGGAAATGAAGCGGAAGAGGTTTCCGCGTGAATGTGTGTTTGTGTGTGTGTGTGTGCGTGAATGTGTGTCTGGGTTATCCGTCGCGTGTTTTTGTTTCTTCTGCAGCGCCTGTAGGGAAAAAGTTTTGCATATACATTAGTAAATAAATGGTCCTTAAATCTAAAAAAAAAAAATAAAAAAAAAAAATCGGTAAACCTTATATAAAAAAAGTGCCTTAAATCTAAAAAAAAAAAAAAACACAAAACTACCCACAACACATAAACACTACTCTCTATTATTTACCTCAATTCGCGTGCGAAACCGCTTTCAATTAAAAACCAAAAAAAAAATTGCCAGTAAAAATACCGTACTGTACTCGCAATTTTTCATTCCGGAAAAAAAACCTGACGTTAATAACGGGACGAACGAAAGTCAAAATTTCTTTCCGAATATCGTCTCCCTCCCGTCCGCTTTCCCAAGCGCCCTCATCTAACCCTTCTGGATATCGGAAAGAAATTTAGATAGTCGTTCGCCGGTTACATTATTAACGCTAAAACCATTTTTTTCTATAATATATTCGCTAGGTAGCTAGCTAGCCGGCCGGCTCTCGAGAGAGGAAATGGATAAGCAACAACATTTTCCTCCCTCGATAAAATTTTAAGAAACCGAAAGGAAGGAAGAAAGAAAGAAAGAAAGAATGCGCGCGAGCAAGGTACTACGGCAGAACGTCCGTACCAAAGTTTTGTCATCGCTTTAGCTATCTTCGACCCTCCTATGTGTGTGTTTGTGAATGTGTCTCGTTCTTCGATCGAATAGAAAGGAAATATGACCAAGATACCGTAAAGATTCTCCTTTATTCGAACGAGCTCGCGAACCGACCTCGGTCGATCGATTCGTTCCGGCTCGTTTATATAAAAAAAAAATAATAAAATAATAGGACGGACGATAGGCTCGGTCGCCCATCGAACGAACGTCGCAATAAAACGCATCCCGACGAACAAATGCGCGGACGCGAAAATCTTCGCCGGGATGCGTTCATGTACGGAAATGAAAAATAGACGAATAAGGCAAATCTTCGGTAACGCGATATATTATCTTTCCATTCGATCGATGATCGATCGGTTTTTGGTGTCGTGAATGAGATTGTTTCGGAGGGATGCGAAGATATTTCCGGGCTCCACGACGGGGACGTACGATGACAGGGAGCCCGTGAGCGTCCGTCCTCATCAGCGTTCGAAACCTGTAAGTGTGATAGTGTCTGTTATGCGAGTGTACTGTTTAAAAGCAAAAGGTGGTAATAGTAGAAGAAGTGGAAATCAGGGTTTTAAAAGAGTCGGAAAAAATGTGTAATCGCGAACCCCTGGGCACGCTCGTTAGGTATCGGTCGATATATTTTAATTTAAGGGACAGGACAGTCGGAGAGAGAAGAACAACGAATCGACCGACCCGCTAATCTAACCTAAACTAACGCTATTTGGAACGCTTCGGACAAATTCTCACCCTCGGATAGAAGAAGAAGCTGCTATCTATCGGAGGACTAACTAACTACTAACGGTGTCATCGTCGTCGATAGACCGCATCCGACGCTCGAAAGTGCGGCTAGACCAGTCGTAAACGGACTTTTAAAATACCCTTTCGAGGTACTCGATCGTATGTCAGATGGCCGTTTACCGACTCCTCTCATCGATCGGAATAGGGTATATCAAAGTATAGGACGCTATGATCAAGACGGGCTGTTAGTGACCGGCCGAACAACATAGTACTTCTACGATGATAAAGACTTTCCGACCGAATCAAAGAGGGAGGCCGCTTAGCGGCTATCGAACGTCGTTTGGTTGAGAAATAGGGAAATGAAGCGGAAGAGGTTTCCGCGTGAATGTGTGTTTGTGTGTGTGTGTGTGCGTGAATGTGTGTCTGGGTTATCCGTCGCGTGTTTTTGTTTCTTCTGCAGCGCCTGTAGGGAAAAAGTTTTGCATATACATTAGTAAATAAATGGTCCTTAAATCTAAAAAAAATAAATAAAAAAAAACAATCGGTAAACCTTATATAAAAAAAGTGCCTTAAATCTAAAAAAAAAACACACACAAACCGGATGGATAAAAAAACATAAAGAAAATCGCGATTTTACCTCAATTCGCGGTGCGAACCGCTTTCAATTTTAAAACCAAAAAAAAAATTTGCCAGTAAAAATACCGTACTGTACTCGCAATTTTTCATTCCGGAAAAAAACCTGACGTTAATAACGGGACGAACGAAAGTCAAAATTTCTTTCCGAATATCGTCTCCCTCCCGTCCGCTTTCCCAAGCGCCCTCATCTAACCCTTCTGGATATCGGAAAGAAATTTAGATAGTCGTTCGCCGGTTACATTATTAACGCTAAAACCATTTTTTTCTAGAATATATTCGCTAGGTAGCTAGCTAGCCGGCCGGCTTTCGAGAGAGGAAATGGATAAGCAACAACATTTTCCTCCCTCGATAAAATTTTAAGAAACCGAAAGGAAGGAAGAAAGAAAGAAAGAAAGAATGCGCGCGAGCAAGGTACTACGGCAGAACGTCCGTACCAAAGTTTTGTCATCGCTTTAGCTATCTTCGACCCTCCTATGTGTGTGTTTGTGAATGTGTCTCGTTCTTCGATCGAATAGAAAGGAAATATGACCAAGATACCGTAAAGATTCTCCTTTATTCGAACGAGCTCGCGAACCGACCTCGGTCGATCGATTCGTTCCGGCTCGTTTATATAAAAAAAAAATAATAAATATAAGACGGACGATAGGCTCGGTCGCCCATCGAACGAACGTCGCAATAAAACGCATCCCGACGAACAAATGCGCGGACGCGAAAATCTTCGCCGGGATGCGTTCATGTACGGAAATGAAAAATAGACGAATAAGGCAAATCTTCGGTAACGCGATATATTATCTTTCCATTCGATCGATGATCGATCGGTT